>NDXB01005264.1:1399-15486 GCA_002631895.1 Agapornis roseicollis
GGCTCTGGGCTGCAGCTCTGGCTCTGGGCTGCAGCTCTGGCTCTGGGCTGCAGCTCTGGCTCTGGGCTGCAGCTCTGGCTCTGGGCTGCAGCTCAGCTTCCTGCTGCCCTGGGGCAGCTGCCCCGCTCCTCGCTGGGTTTCCCCTGGTCCGCTGTGTGGCCGGGGCCATGCTCCCGCCCGGAGCACGGCGCTCACCTCGTCCCCATCTCCTCACCGCCTGCTCCCGGGCACGGAGCGGCGCTGCGGCCCTCGCCGCCCCGCCGGGGCCCCCTTGGGCAGCGGCGCGGGCTCCGGTGGCCGCCGCTGCCGCGGGGCGCGCTCGGCTCCCGCCGCGCCCTGCGCTGCCGGGGCCCCCGCGGGCCGGTGCCCGCCCCGGCGCTGCCGGCTCCGGCGGGAGGCTCCCGGCAGGGCCGGTGCCGGAGCAGCGCCCGCGGCCGCCGCTCCCCCTCCGCCCCCGGCAGCCCCGCAGGAAGGCGCCGCAGGCAGATCCTGGCCCCGGTGCCCAGGTCCCGGTGCCGGGGCGCGGCTGTACTGTGGGGCGCTCCCAGCGCGGTGCCGGAGGGGTCTGCCCGTGTGCTGAGCGGCAGTGGCACTGCGCTGTGGGTAGCAGTGCTTCTCGGCTGTGAGCCCCCACCTGCACCGGGCTGTCACGGTGTTACTCCCGCTACTCCGAATTTCCACGTTTCGCTTGGCCTTTGCTCCCGCGTTAGAATGCGTTTCCAGTCACCCAGACGCGGTAATGAGGGTCTGAAACTTTTGTTTTACACGAGGGAACAGAGAATGAGATGTCAGAGTGGCTCCTGCGAGCGGTAATGCAGGAAGTCATATGCGAGGTGCTGCAGCCCCTTGTAGGTTTGTTTCAGGCGTTATCCTGCTATTGGAAGTGTCTGATTCACCTTCTGAGAAAACAGAAGCTGCACACAAAGGGAGAGATTTGCTTTCTCTGCTGTGAAAAGCTGCCGCAAGCAGGGGTCCTATTAAGACAGCTGGAAAGTTGCTTCAGCTTGTTACGCTTGTAAGTTTTATTGGTGACTGGTTTTTGATTACACATTTGAATGCTGTGTGTTCCAGGTTGCCGAGTTTTAATTAAAAGGCAATAGTCTTGATGTTAGATCGCTTTGTTGTCTGCATTATGCAGACTATAATGCATGCGAGTGCTGGGGTGAGTTCTTCCAATGTGCGTGGCTTATTTAGGGTACAGAAGGTCGCACCTTCCAGCACCTGCCTACAGACAAACAGCACGCTTTCAGGGGCTGGGTTTATTACAGCTAATTTCTTTTAAGAACTACAGTGATCAAATAAATGGGGTTGTAAATAAGGGGGGGAGGGGGGGTGTTCTCCCTCTGTCCTGCAGCTTGTTTCTCCAACCCGGTATTTTTCCCTAGCTTGGTGCAGTGGGAATGTTGTGTACTGGAAACTCGGTAGTGCTGCAGCTCGTCTGTAAAGGTGGGGTTTGGTGTAAACAAGCCTGCAGTCCTGGGGCCTGCCTCTGCCCGCAGTGGCTGCAGCAGGCCCTCAGATCTACCCAGTCACCACTTTGCATTCATGCAGCTAAAAGGTTTGACTCTTAGTTTCAAGCCATTAAGTGTGTTCAGAACTGTTAAGCAGCAGCGGGCGGGTTTGGTCCTCTCTCTGCCATGGCTGTGTGCAGCCTGGTTAGTGTGGCTGTCAATCTGAAGTGCTGGTGGTGGTGGACTCTGTGTATCAGCATTTAACCCTGCACACACATTTCCTTAACGTGGTCATTGCAGTTACGAGGAACGAGCTCTGTATCTCGAAGCAATAATCCAGAACCATAAAGAAGTAATGACATTTGAGGATTTTGCCACTCAGGTTTTTTCCCCCTCTCCCAGCTACTCCCTCGGTGGAACTGGTGAGTCTCTGCACGTTATTCTTCTCTTTAGCACTAAGAAGCACTTGAGCAGCAGATGTACACCTGTTTTTTGTAGATAAATGCTTGCAAATTTAAGACGACCATTCTTCCCCTGAATCAACTAATGAATATCAAAAGGAATGATGACATTCATTTTAATTTGTTTTGCATCAGAGCCATTCACTCTGCTCCTTTCTTCAGCTATCCTGTTAACCCCCAAATCTAGCAAGGTTAATGAACTTTCTCTCAGTAATGTGCTCTGGTCCATTCAGGAGGGTGGGTTTCTTGCTGAGCTGGGAATATGTTGTTCAAAAGCTATGCCTGAATCAGTGCTTACTTATCGAGAAAGAGTTCCTCGCAGTAGAAGCCGTTGCTACTAATGCTAAATGGGGATTATGCTGCCGAGATACCAGGGTCAGGGATTAATGCACAAGAAATGTAAGAGCGGTGCTCTGCGCGGAAACCACAGCAGCCAGCGGTATGCTAACAGATCCCTTCCATATACATGGTCGGGCTGCCTTCCCACACCTGGCCTGGAGCCTGCTGGGGTTGTGCTAATGATGCACATACGTGTATATGTGTGTGTATATATATATGTATGTACATACACACACATGAATGGTGATCAGCACTCATCAGCCTTGCTGAAAGATGGAGACGTAATGCTGAACCCTGTGAGCTTGGACGCTAGTGAGCAGCCAGTAAGACACAAACTGCTGCTTTGCTGTGTTAATTGGGTTTAAGTAAACGCCTCCTGAAAGGCAGCTTTGACTCTGAAATGCAGATTTCCAGTGCCCCCAAGATGTGTTTTTCCAGCCTCCAAAAAGTGCACGGTCCCCGTCCCCGTGTGCTGGACTCCCTCACAAAGATTCCTTAATCCCTTTTTTACACTCAGAGGGAAAACTGGCACTTTCTCATTACTCCCTGCTCCTCTTTCGGGTTGTTTAATAGATTATTGCAAACCTGTCTAAATGTTGCAGGACATCTGCTCTATTTCTCTTTAGCCTGACTTGTTAGCAAGTATCTTCCATCTAAACTGAAAAATTGAAGGAAGAAATTAAATTTACCAAAATAAATCACTTACAAATAAAATCAGGCGTGCACCATTGTTTAGCGTTACTGGCTCCGGTCCTGGAGCTCCCAGAGCTTTGTTGGGAGATAAGAGAAGGCTGCAGGGCCGGTGCTGGTGGCCAGCAGCAGCAGGCAGCAGGCAGTGGAGATAAGCAAGCTGGCAGGAGGAGAGGGGAGCTGGGCCATTAACATAATCGCGCCTCCGCTTCCTGGAGAGGCGTCAAGAAACACAGCGATGGCCTCTATTGATCTCTGCTGAACTGGAATACTAAACAACATTAGAAAAGCTTATAACTTAAAGCTTTGATTAATGTTTTCTACATTAAAAAGTAGAACAGCTGTGAATTAAATTCTTTTATACACTCTGCCAGAAGTCTGAGACAAAAAAAAATGATGGGTTTCAATAGACGTGGAGCCTGCGTGCCAGTGTTGTTCGCACTGTGAATCACTATCTGTTGACGCATCAGCAAATCAAAGTGCAGCTCTATGGGTGTATTTGAACTGCTTTGCTCTGTGCATAATTGTATTTCGCTTTCACATTCTTCTTGCGGCACACAGTGATCATATTATCTACAAATTCAGGTTGACAGGCAAGGACACAGTCATTTGGTAATGCCAGAGTCATACTTTCTGAAGTCTCTGATATGTTTTCGATGCTGAAACTATTCAAGATGTTTGCTGATACGTACTTTAGTTTGCCAGAGCACTGTTAAACCAGTAGTACCTGGATGTGGTTTTGTGATTTCAGGATTTTATTTGGTTTTAAGAGTAAACCCTGCCACAGTCAGGTCCTGGGTTTTGGACTTCCAAACATCAGAATTTATGTCACAAGAAACCTGGAGGCTGGTCCTGATTTCTGGCATCAGACCCTTTGCTTCAGAGAGTTTCTTCACCTTACCCAGTGATTTACTTGCATCTGTAGTGGGATGTTCCCGAGAGCCAGGTCGGGGGTTACCCTTAGGATGCTTTTTCCATCACTTGCCCAAGGAGCAAAGAGGCTGAATGCAAACTGCAAAGGTCAGGCCAAGGCAGCAGCCGCTGCACAGCAAGTTCCCCTCTCACAACCTAGTGTGGAGCTGTGCACAGATCCCGAGCATCCCTCAGCATTTTCCCACCTTCGCTGTGGCATAGACTGGGGGGATGCTGCCAGCAGCACCCAGAAATAAAGAACGTACCAGCTCGGGTGCAGCTGGACCAGGTTTGCAGCATCTCTTTATCCCTGCTGGTGATTAGGAATAGGAAGGGATGTAAAACTCTTCTGGAGCCGCTGTCAGCATGGGCGCAGTGGGGGCAAGCAGGACAGTCTCAGCTATGAGCAGCACTGCTCTGTGTTCTCCAGCACACAGCCCGTCCCTCTGTGCCATAAGCACTTAGACCTTCTCCAGGCTTAGACTCACCTGCCCTATGCCTGCAGAATGGGCTGTCTGTTGCTTGAGCATCAGGGATGGTGTTTCCGTCCATGTGAGAGGGGAATTTCTGTTCTGCAATGGAAAAAATGAATCACAGAGCAGTGAATGAGTGGAGCTGACACAGCTCTGGGTTTCCCCTTCTCCAGTAACAAGGCAGCTGCCCAGCTTAAACTTTTCAGGTAAAATTCAGATGAATTTTCCTCTGATCTTAATTCCAGTTAATTGGAATCCTGTCATCACTGCATATACACGTGCACAAGAGAAAGGGGCAGTGAGTAAGTGTGCTTTCTATTAAACTGAAGTTTGTTTTTAGCAGTCAACACGGTACAAGAAGCAAATCAGATTTGTGAAATGAATCACGTATCTGGCTGTTAATGACACACATTATTGGGGTGTTATTAACTCTCATCTATTTATTTGAACTCGATGCTTTTATGTTTTCTGATGGTGCCCCAGGGATGCTGCCCCTGGACTCAGCTAGGATGGGGCTTTCTTACAAGGATGCCCTGGCTGTCCCCTTCCACACATGGCCTCACAGGTGCACAAAACTCATCCAGTTGAGACCCTCTCTTGCTGTTTTCAGAAGCAGAGCCTGAAACTCCCCTCACATAGCACAGAGAGCTCCATGTATCTCAAAGGCTGGAAGTGCCTCCTGGTAGGCGGAATGGGCATCCCTGAGCTCATTGAGGGGATGTGCAGATTAGGAACAAAAGATGAGAATTCGGGCCTTTGTTGTTAAACTGGTACATTACATGCTGTATTTTAATTAGGCTGGGTCTGAGAGTCAGCCCAGGAAATCCTCCGTAATCCAACACGAGTGAATTGCTCTTATCCTTTCCCTCTGCAGATTTCGCTCGGGTTCGGGGATGGGGTTTAAGCTGCTATCTTTTCCTGCTCTTGCTCCCTCAGCCAAAAAGAAAAGCAGTTATTCACCAAAATGCTTGTGTGTTCCTGAAGAAACGCCATCAAACTGGAACAGGCACAACCAGATACAAAAGCATTCCAACCTTAATTACCTCTGGGACTAAGGAGTGCTAGTTGGTTTGTTGCTTGGGGTTTTCTTTTTCACTTGAGATCAGCAGCCGGAATGGTGTTAGCCCTTAGGAAATGGAAGTGGTCAGGTGTGCCAGGAAGAGAGGGAGGGCTTTAGGCTCACAGGGGCAGATTTCTGCTCTCGAGACAGCCCCCAGCTCTGCTTGTCAGCAGCGTGGACTTGCAGTTGGTGCTCAGAGGGTTAACTGGAGCGGGCACACTTGACTGCTGAGAGGACTGATCTAATCACTGCCATATCCAAGTGCATCTGTTCACCATGAGGTCATCCTTGTGCATGCTAATGATTTGGAAAATAAAGCATAATGCTTGACGTTATCAGGAGGGATAGCATGTGCATCTTGGCTAACAGCTATTGTGGAATGAAGCACAGCAGAAGCATCCCAGGGTCTTGCTTTCCATTTCTGTGGTTTAAAGCACCGTTTTCAGTGGAGCATCAGGAAAACTGCGCTGGAAAAGTCCGCCATGTGCTATCTGTTGATAAATGGATTCTTTAATGAATGTTAGAGCATTGCCCAGGAGCAACACTTGAGTTGAGGAACTGTGGAGGTTTCCAGCGTTCTTGGTTTGACGCCTGCCTGTGATTTACATAAACCCAAGACTCTGCAGCCTTTCTCTTGGAAAGGTGACACACGCTCTGCCTTTGTCTCAGGACTTCTCCACACTTACGTTCCTTGTAGAAAATCCTTGGGTGTCCCACAGGCAAGATGGGCTTTATTTTAAGACACTTTTTGCTGGATGCCCAGCTGCATCTTTCCCACTTCAAAGAAAGAAGGGGTATTTCAAATGGCCATGTCCTTTAAAAATCTGCTCTTTGACAAAGCAGAACCAAACCTGTTGTCTTAAACAGACTTGTGTTCTTTCTAATGCTAATAGAGCAATGATTCTCCTTGGGTTAGCCTGGTTTCTGTGGGGTTTGTTTTACTTCTTTGTGCATTCCCTTGCAAAGCTGTAGGTGTTTGGCCAGGTCTGGGTGAGACGGTAAAAGTCTCTCCAGGTTTTGTGTAATATTTCAGTATAGTTTTAAGGAAACCAGAAGGGGCTGAACATTAAAACCCACGGGTCTGAAACGAGCCGCGGTGCCGTGGTGCTGGAGCGTGCACAGCACACATGGGTGTGGGATGGATCAACCTGACTGCGGCCTGGAATGGAAACACGAGTTTCTGGTGACTGGGACATGGGCAATCCCAGATGCTGCTGGCAGGAGAGGCCGTGCTGACCCTGCGCCACAGGCATCAGGGCTGCGGTGCTGCCGTGGAGCCACGCACCGTGCTGGGACACGGGCTTGGACCTCGGAGCTGAATCTGGCTTTTTCCAGTGCAGGCGCTGCCCTGAAGCATGGGGGGAGCACAAGGAGTCCGGTCATTAGCAGGGATGTGCCCTCAGAGCCTTTGGGCTCAGTTGTGCATGTTGACAGTGTGATAGTTCATTGTTTTACATGAAACAGAATACATTCTCAGTCAGTTAAACTCTGATTGTCCCTGTAGGGGTTGGAACTGGTCTGTTATTACCCAGGGCAAAGTCATGGCGAATACCAGGAGTCACTGGGTGGCATCAGCTCTACCCCCAAGCTCCAGTGATTGAAGGGGCTGAAGCAGGGCACTGGAGGAGGAGCAGGCCCGGTTCAGGTGGTGACCTCGTGCAGAACGGTCAGGAAGCTGCTGTTCCTCTGCAGTCCCTGCTGTGGGATCTCCCCTCTGCCTCCCTCCCGAGAGGACACAGGACACAGTGCAGTGCTGGGGCTGCTGCTCCCTCGGGGTCTGCAGTGGAGTGGGATGAGTGCAGCCCCGGGCCCAGCCTGTGCTCCTGCTGCTTCCCGGTCTGGTGACCGTGTCCAAGCAGCTCTGTAGCCATGGCCCGCAGCAGAGCCCATGACCAGGGCAGGGTTCCTGGCGGCTGTAAGCACGGGATGGGGAAATACTGGTGTGACCTGATGGGCCCTGTGCTGCGGTGACAGCTCCCTGCACAGATGAACATCAGCCCTGCAGCCACAGAGGAGAGCTCTGGTGCAGTGCCAATGACATGCCAGTGCAATGCCAGTGCAGGACCAGTGTAGTGCTGGTGCAGTGCCAGTGCAGTGCTGATACAATGCCAATGCAGTGGCAGCGTAGTGTTGGTGTAGTGCTGGTGTCCTGCCAGTGCCGTGTCTGTGCAGTGTTGGTGTAGTGCTGGTGTGGTGCCAGTGATGTGCCAGTGCAAGTGCTGGTGCTGTGTTGGTATAGTGTTGCTGCTGCAGACTGCAGTGCCAGAAGGAGGCTTTGGCCAGGGTCAAGTCAGAGCAGCTCCAGGGCCTAAAGGGGCTGCAGGGAACCTGGAGAGAAAGGGGCTTGGAACAAGGGCCTGCAGGGCCAGGCCAAGGGCAATGGCTTGAACCTGCCCCAACAGGCCAGCCTGAGCTGAGCTCTGAGGCAGAAGCTGTTCCCTGGGAGGGTGCTGAGGCGCTGGCCCAGGGTGATGGCCCAGAGAAGCTGTGGCTGCCCCATCCCTGGCAGTGCTCAAGGCCAGGTTGGACACAGGGGCTTGGAGCAAGCTGCTCCAGTGGAAGGGGTCCCTGCCTGTGGGAGCAGGGGTTGGAGCTGGAGGAGCTTGAAGGTCCCTCCAGCCCAGTCCAGTCCATGGTTCTGATTCTGTGATTTCCTCCAAATGCACCCCCCCAGGACAGGCAGGCTCANGTCCCTCCAGCCCAGTCCAGTCCATGGTTCTGATTCTGTGATTTCCTCCAAATGCACCCCCCCAGGACAGGCAGGCTCAGGGTGCTGCTCAGGTGCTTTCAGGCTCTCCTTGTGAGCGGAGGGCAGAGCATGCACAGTGCTGGGTGGATCAGTTTACTGCTGCTGTGATTCCCTCTGGAATTTTCTTACCGTCACATTTACTGGGAAGAAAAACAAAGACTCCACAGAGGTGTCATAGCTGAGGGGTTGAGGAGGGGACAGGACATGGCCACTGTGAAAACTCTGTGGGCCTTCTCGAGTATGAGCATTCAGAATCCTTAAGGACCACGCACCGTGTCGTGATCTGTTTGTACCTGCTTGTGCAGCACACGAAGGACCGCCTCTCTAGTCCTCCATACAATAGAAGCTCATGAAACGCTGCTGCTGGACACAAGAAACCCTGACCTTCAGCCACGGAAACGCTGCGGCCTTCGGGCAGTTGGGGGGGGGAGAGGAGCCCTGCTACGTTACTGCCCGTGGGGGCTGCCAGGGGCAATGCCCCTGCTCTGGTCTGTGCCTGTGCTGCCCTGGCCAGGGCTCGGCTGCCTTTGGAATGGGGCTGGAGCTGGCAGTGCAGCGATGGGGGCGCCGGCCTCTGCTCTCCATAGAATTCCACGTTGTTTGTCCACCATCAGTACCAACACTGCTGTGTATGTGTGTGCGCGGCACAGTGCATGTGTGTGTGGTGCAGGGGGTATGCGTGTGGGGGAGGGTGGTCTAGAGGAGTTGGTTTGCTTCCAGGAGGGTTTCTCTGCTTCACAAGTTGGAGAAGAATGGCTCAAAGATCCTTCTGTCCTGTGGCTGGTGCTGTAGAAACCAGCCTTGCTCTGGTTAGTAGGTGTAAGATGATAAAAGCTCTCCAGAAGATGACTCTTCAATTAAAGTATATTTGTATCTGTATTAAGAACTGAATTCTTAATCCCCTGCTGCAAGGAACATACTTTAACAGCTTAATCCTTCACCTGCATAAAGCATTTCTACCTGTAAGAGACCATGGAGGCCTCTGATGGGTGTTCAGGTGCAGTGTTCACAGATGGGCACAGGGCTGCCTGTAGCAGGGTTTTGCCTCGCACGGTGGGAAGGGTTTGTGCCCGGGGATTGTCACTGTGCCCGTCCTGTGCTGCCCAGCCTGCCGCGTGTGGGAGGGAGGGGATCTGTGAAGCCTCCAGTCTTAACCCAATTTGATGTTTGGAGGTGTCCCTGAAGCCGGAGCCTGACGTCCCCCCACACCACATCGGCAAGCACGGCAGGAGCTGCAGGTCACCTCGTTTCCCTCCCTGTGTTTTCAGTGGGCAGAACAGCTGGGGCAGGACAGGGCCCGGGGGCACCCGTTTCTCTCTGGTCCCTGGGGATACTGGGGTGAACTTTGGGTCCCGACTTGTCCTTACGCTGGTGCCATTCACCGGTGCCGCTGCCGTGATGCCGTGGCCGGTTTCGGCTGCTGCCGCTCTGACGCCTGTTGTGTTCTCTCTCTTCAGATTAGAATAAGTACCGGTCTCGTTACGGTAATTGCCGCAGGTAAGAGCGATGCTTCCCCTGCTGCCGCCGTGTGCTCCACCGCTAACAGCCCTGCTCCTCCTGCTCCTCCCGTGCTCAGTGCTCAGTGCATGGCGGCTCTGGGGCTCTCGGGTCTCTCTCTGCCTGTCCCTGTCACCTCCTTGTGCTCCCTGCACGCCGCGGTGCTCAGCGCCCATCCCAGTGCCTGCTGCTCCCTAGGCTGTGCCGGGACCTGCCGCTGCGGAAAGTGTTTGGCCACGGCCGGGCCCGTTTGTGCGTGTTTGTGGCCAGGGCACCACGGGATGGGATCGGGGATGGGGCAGCCGCTGGGAATGGGCTTCGGGGCAGCACCCGCGGCGGGGCTCACCAGGAAACAGGGAATGCTGCCGCTGGGCTCCCCCTTGGTGGGAATTCTTCTGCCGAGTTGTACACGTCAGGCACTGACCCCGTGAGTGGGGAGCGAATGTTCGGTGTTTGCCACGCTGATGCCCGGTTCTGACAGCGTCTGCTTTCCCCCGGGTGTGCCGCTCTGAAGTACACGCAGCAGCAGCGGGAACGCGCTTCTGTATCGCTGCAGGAGGGAGCTGAGCCTCCCGGCAGCACCTTCCGCAGCGGCACCGGTGACGCCGGCTCTCGGCAGCCCCCTGGCCCCGCACGGCTGAGCCCGGCCCCGCACGGAGCTGCAGCGCCCTTGCAAGACGCCAAGTAATTATGGCCCGTGCCAGACAGCTTGCAAGTGGAATTACAATATTTGTATGGAGCTGCCTCCTTTGTGGCCGGGCTCACTCCGCAGCTGCTGCCGCCCCATCAATCACGGCGGTTTGGGGAGCTCCAGGCTGGTGGCACAGCTCGGGGCTCGCCAGGAGAGCCGGCACTGCAGGAATGTGCGGCTTGGTGCTGTGGAGCTGAGCGAGGGGTGAGCCCTGCGCCCCGCTCCCGGCTCCCTGCGCCCCGCTCCCCACTGCCTGCTTCCCATTCCCCGCTCCCGCAGCCGCCTGCCCTCGGCCGCGGGCCCTGCTTTGTTCTGCACTTGCATGAATATTGCTCGAGCTCGTCTGTTGGGTGAAACCTGCATTATTTTGACCATCTGCCGCGCCGCCGCACCGCAGGAATGCGGAGCGCGACACCTCCCCTGCAGACAGCAGTGCCCGGCTCTGGTTCAGCCCCGGCCCGGCAGCTCCGCAGTTGTCACAGAAAGCCTGTCCCGCACGCCGGGTTTTTCACCTTTCTTTGAGCGCAGTTTCCGCTCCGCCCCGCGCCCGCCGGACCGAGCGGGCAGAGCAGACTGCCCCGGACACGGGACCGCCGCTCTGTGCGTGGCGGGGCCTGCCAGCCGTGCCTGGGCTGGCTGCAGCCCCAGCAGTGCCCGGCGCACCCAGGCCCGAGCGCAGCCCAAGCACAGGGACTGCGGGGCAGCCCTGGCAGAGGGAGCGGAGCGCACCCCGTGCCCTGTGCCGGGGGGAGCAGAGGCAGCGCGGGGGGGCCGGGCTGAGGCCCCTGCTCCCCTCTCGCACCCATTGCTCTTCACTCCGCGCTCCAAGAGCTGCGGCCCCCGCTCCCGTTAGGATCTGTTCAGCCCCCGCCGCTGCTCGCCAGCGCCTGTGCGGGAGTCACGGCAATGAAACCTGGTGGTGCTGAACCATGAAGTGCTGCGGCTGCGGCTGCGGCCACCCCAGCCCGCACGTAACGGTCCCGCACAGGGGGTGCAGGTCCCGGATCTGATGGGTCCTGTTCAAGGAGTGGAACTAATCAGGAAAGATTGGCATTCTTTGGGATTTTTATCAGGGGCCAAGACGCCTCCTGGGCAGGGTCCCATAGAGCATTCGCACTATGGAGACTCATTTCCAGCTCCCTGCAGTAGATCAAATACAGGAGAGCATTTAGAGACACAGCAGACAATAGTTTTATATAGCACATGCTTGAAAGAAGCATTTTTGGAGCTGTTGGGTGGGAGCTGTGAGCGGACAGGATGGATGCTCCTGCTCACCAAGGTAGCAATGTTGCAGTGGCTGCTGGAGCCACCAGTGCAGGGGCTGCACCAACCGGGGCACCGGGACTGAGGGGGGGACACTGCTGGGGGGGAGGGGGTTGCATGAGCCCTGCTTCTGAAAGCTGAGAAAGGGAAACTCCTCATTTCTCCAGGGAAGCTGCAAAGTGTCCTCAGCTGCCTGGGTCAGACTCCATAGAATCCCAGCACCCCAGCCTGGTTTGGGTTGAAGGGACCTGAAAGCTCCTCCAGCTCCAAGCCCTGCTCCCACGGGCACGGACCCCTTCCACTGGAGCAGCTTGCTCCAAGCCCCTGTGTCCAACCTGGCCTCCAGCACTGCCAGGGATGGGGCAGCCACAGCTTCTCTGGGCCATCACCCTGGGCCAGCGCCTCAGCACCTGAAAACAGGGAACAGCTTCGGCCTCAGAGCTCAGCTCAGGATGGCCTGTTGGGGCAGGTTCAAGCCATTGCCCTTGGCCTGGCCCTACAGGCCCTTGTCCCAAGCCCCTCTCTCTCCAGGTTCCCTGCAGCCCCTTCAGGCCCTGGAGCCGCTCTCAGGTCTCCCCTCCAGGAGCCTTCTCTTCTCTCCCCTTGTCCAGGCTGCCCCAGCCCGGGCTCTGTTTGCAGCCGCCCGGCTCTCCCCAGGGCTGGGTTGGAGGGGGGGCGCTGCCGCGGCCCGTGCCCCGCTCACGCCGCTCTCCGCTCTCCTCGGTTCCAGGCAGCTCCAGCGCCAGCGCCGACCCCGAGGTGTCCCCGGCGGTGCCTGCGCGGCGCTCGGCAGGGCCCCGGGACCCGCCCGCGGACACGTGAGCCCCTGCGCCTGGGACGCGGCGGCCCCGCTGCCCGCCCTCAGCTCTGGAGCCGGCAGGCGCGGCCCGGCCCGGCCGTGTCCGCCGCGCTCGGGTCCGTCCTGGCCTGGCGGAGCAGGGCCGGGGCCCGGCAGCCGCGCGGCACCGCTCATCTCCGCCCCAGCACCGGCGCGCGGGAGCCGGCGTCGCGGCCGCAGGACGCGAACCAGCGCTGATGCCCGTTACTGAACGTAGCGCTAGAGCGTTGTGATGGGCACCGCGGGCGGCGCCGGGTCTGTGTCAGGGCAGTGTCCCCAGAGGGGCTCTCACATGCGGGGCCACCCAACAGCCGCCCCCCTCCCCAGACCGCGGGTGAAGGACGGGGATGCTGCCCAGCCCGTGTTCCACCTCTGCCCCGCACTGCTGTCCGCTCGTCCAGCACCGGATCTGTGCCTGCAACTGGGAATTAGGAACCCTCATCACGGGGATCGGGAGGGTGCCGCCAGCCTCACGCAGTGGCAGCACCTCCATTAACACCAGTTTAATTGCGGCACCTTGTGCAGGGTCACACGTGTCGGTGCCGGCGTGTGCAGCTGTCCCAGCGCATCCTGTCCCAGCGCATCCTGTCCCAGCGCATCCTGCCGTGCAGCGCAGCGCAGCGAGCAGCCCCTCCTGCCCTCGGTGCCCGTCTCCCATGCGGTCACCGCGGGGGCAGCGGCCCAGGCACCCTCCAGCGCCGCTGCCCTGCGGGGCGCAGCCTCTGGGTTGCGGGGCTCCCACCGTGGACAGCAGCGACGCCTCGGCTGCGGTGGCGGCTGGACCCGGGCACCGGCACAACCCAGCGCCCTTTGAAGGGCAGAGGCCCCACAGCAGCGGCCTCCAGGGTGAGCACCCCCAGGCGCCGCCGGCAGCTGCGCTGCTTTGAACAAGCGGGACTGCAGGGGCCGGGTGGGCAGAGCCCTCCCTGCACTTTGTGGCACCCCTGGCACCGTGCTTCCAACAGGAGCTGCCCCTCAGGCCCGCGGGGTCCAGGGGTGCTGGCGCCTCAGAGCTGGAGCCGGGTGCTGTAAAGACGGAGCAAACCCGACAGCAGCTCAGGGTCTGCCTGGCGGCCGCCGCTGCTGCCAGCCCCGTTCCACTGATGGGTGCCAGGAACGGGCAGCCGAAGAAAAGCCCGACTGGCGTTTCACGGAGCTGCCTGCAGGGCCGGCTCGCTCCAAGCGTCCGGTACAGGGTCTGAAACCACGCCAGAGGTCTCCCGAGCAGGAGACGTCTCTCACTGAGCAATACCCACGGCTCATTCAGGGAAGAGCTGAAACACTGATGGAAATAAAGCCGTGTGTTCGCGATGTCAAACCCGAAACCGGCTGATCCGTAAAGCTCAGCTCCGGTCCTGTGCCGGCCTGGGTCCCTCACACCCCAATAAACTCGTGCTCACAGCAGCCTTGCCTGAACAGGGGCGTCTGTGCCTGCGCCGGGGCCGCCAGCAGCCGCTCTCTGGGGGTGGGGTTGTGGGGACAAGGGACACACTGGGCATGGGACACACTGGGCATGGGACACACTGGATATGGGACACACTGGGCACGGGACACACTGGGCACGGGACACACTGGATATGGGACACACTGGATATGGGATACACTGGGCATGGGACACACTGGATATGGGACACACTGGATATGGGACACACTGGGCATGGGA
>NDXB01005267.1:0-16046 GCA_002631895.1 Agapornis roseicollis
ATGGCAGGGGGGTTGGAACTGGATGAGCTTAAGGTCCTTTCCAACCCAAACTATTCTATGATTGTATGATTCCCCACTGTAATATTGATAATTATAGTGATGACTGTAAGAGAAGGAGCCACAGACTCCTTGTGTTCCATGGCACATCACACTGGGGCTTGGGTTTCCAAGTGAGCTGCACATTGCTGTGCAAGTGGCTGGTGCTCCTCCCAGGACCTAGTCTGTAGCCTGCAGTGGGTGAGGCAGAGCTGTGGAAGAGGATGTGGTAATCTTCCTAGAGAAGAAACAGGGAAGGACAAGAGAGTCGTGCAGAAATACGAAATGGGATAGAAACAGAGGACTGCAAGACACCCTTCAACTGCACCAAGGCAGAACTGCTATGTAGCCATACCTGACTGGTATTTGTCTGGAGCCTGCTGAGACAGGGGCATCCCCAGCACTTCCATCAATGCCAGTGTGGCCCTGTCCTTATTGCTGGAAAGCCCTTCCTAGTGCCGGTCCCAACCTTCCTGGTGCTAATAGACCCCATGACTTCACCTATTGCTGGTGGCTTATGGAGGAAATCATTTCATCTTGCTCCTTGACAACCTTCTCTTTGTGTCACAACCTCTACCTTGGCTCAGTCCTCCTGAGAAACCTGGACCCCGTGCTCTGGCTTTCCCAGCCCTTTGCTCACCCATCTCTGCCCAAGCCCCAGGCAGGATCCTGCACCACGGGGATGCTTCCCCACCCAGCACAGAGCTGAGGGTTGGTTGGCACAATCTCTCCTCATTGCCCTCTTGCACAAGAGCACACTTCAGCCGGCAAAGCTGCTCAGCTGCTGCCCTTGTGCCTGCTGCAGGACCTACATCCAGCCTTCACTCCATGAGCCCTTGAGGCAAGGCGCTGCTACAGAAAGCCCCCTCACACGCAGGGAGCAGCCCTGCCCCAGCCTTGCCTGAACGAATCCTCTCTCCCGAAGCTGGGATACCCCCTCCTCACATTGCAGAGCTCCCTTCTCTGCCTCAGTTTCCCCGGGGCTTCCCATCAGGGGAGAGCCCTGGGCAGGAGCCGGGTGTCCCGCGGGCTGGAGTCTCCACCCTGTGTCCTGCCGCAGAACTGCAGGGCCGGACGGGGCCGGTGGGTACCGGCTCAGCCGTGACCGTGGGGACCCGCAGCCCAGCGCCCTCGGTTCCAGCCGCCTCCGGAGCCACCGCCACCTTCCCCTGCCCTGACCATCACAGCCCCGGTGAGCTCCTCAGCAGCGGATGAAGCCTGGCCCGTGACACTGAAACCCTCGATAGGAGGCAACATCCGGACGGCAGTGACTTTAGAGATGGACACAAGGTGTTCCAGGCCAGGCTGGATGGGGCTTGGAGCAAACTTCTCTAGTGGAAGGGGTCCCTGCCAGTGGCAGGGGATTGGAGCTGAATGAGCTTTAGGGTCACTTCCAGCTCAAAGCAGTCTGGGGTTCTGTGGATCTGGGAGCTCACTCTAGGCACCGCAGGTTGAAGTCATGGCCATAAGCAGTTGCCTTCACTCCATGGTGTGATGGAGCTGAAGAAACGTTTTGGGAAAGTATCAGAGCTGGTTGTGCATTGCCAATGCTCTGTGCTAGCCCCAGATAGGCAGGAGCTAGCCAAGCTCCTGGGCAGCCCACACATCCAGACATGGAGGTGGCAGCATGCAAAGGATGCCATGGACCTGCTTGCTGCCCAGCTCATAGTCCTGACAATCAAGGGAGCCCTGGGGTCCTGGAGGCAGCACCCACTCAGCCATGCCACATCCCTGTCAGCCCTGTGGCCCAGCAGGAGAGGCACCTTGGATGCATATTTGATGACGGAGAAGTGAGGTAGGAGGTGTAGATCTGAAAATGAGACCAGTGAGTAGAAACCAGAGGTTTCTGTGTCTCTCAGGTCTGCACTTTGCCTCCCCACATACAGCTTCCAGAACACTTCTGCAATGCCAGCCCAGAGGAGCTTGGGGTGCTTGGGGCTGTTGGGGCTTTCCATCAGCTTTGCTCCCAAATGAGCCTGCAGCAGGAGAAGGCCAGACCCAGGACAGCAAGGACAGAGGCTTCATCCCGTTCCCAGGGCAGGCTCCATCCCAGCGGCGGAGCGGGCGCAGGCGGCTCCGTGCTCAGAGCCCGGTAGATGGCAGCAGGACCTCAGGGTGCGTTGCAGCGTTGCTTTCTCCTGTTGTAAATGCAAGCGAGGGCCCTGCGGGTACACCTCAGGGTGAGCTGAATTGGCCACCATTGCCTGGATCCGCTGGGTCGGTCACCTATCCAGGTGACGAGCTCAATGTCCTCTGCAGACATCTGAGTTACATGCCCAGATGAGCAGTGAGGTGGTTGGTGAGTGTGGACAGTGTTTATCTCACCATGGGGCAGGTAACAGAAATGGGATCAAGATTTCACCTCTGGACATGAGATACCATCCAACGCAGCCAAAAGAGGCTCAAAACAGGATGGAGCCAGCCTCTGCTGTGCAGGGGTAGCTCTGGCTGCATTCAGGAATGAGTTGGCTGCCCAGAGCCAGGTGACACAGGTAAAGGAGACATCAAAGAAGCATCAGTGCCGTCTGAGGTCACTGCTGTCTTTGATGGGAAAGGTTTGGGGCCATCCCGCTTCATCCTAATGCCAGCAAAGGTCTGACATGACAGCAGCTGGGAATATGCAAGGGCTGCAGGGGACAGGGAAATGCCAGTGCCCATCTCCTGAACAACCCCCAGCACAAGCAAAATCCTCAGGAGAAAGCTTCCACAGGGAGTGAGCCCTTTATGCCAGGAATTGAGCCCCAGCTCCAGCACAAGTCACTGCTGAAATCCCACTGACTTCAACCTGGGATTTGGAATCAGGTGATCTTTAATGCCCCTTCTAACCCAAACCATTGTGTGAGTCTTTGGTTCAACCATGTACTTGAGGTTAAGCATGTGCTCCAAGGTCTTTTCTGGCGCAGTGCAGGTGAAAGGATGCTGGGAGCTTTGGGAAAAGCAAACTGTGATCATAACAGCACCTCACAACCCTTTTGGAGATGCCAACCAGCCTGCTTGCCTTCAGACCCCAAACTGGAATAATTCCCAGGGGAGTACTGAAGGGCAGGGAACGGGATGTGACAGGGAGCCATGTCCCTTGGGGATGCTGATTTGCCTGTCCCAGGGTGGGAAAAGATGGATGTGCTGACCGGGAAGCTGGCAGCAGAGGATGCCTGAGAGTTGCCATGGCCAGTCCGGGTTCAGCAGGGACTGGGGAGCTGGCTGCAAGCGGGCAGTGACCCAGCAAGGCTGTCCCAGGGAGACCTCCCTGCCCGGAGCAAGCAGCCCAAACCACAGCGTTTTGATGAGCTCTGCTGGAACATTTCTCCTGGGCTGCAAAACTGCACCGTGCTCACCAAGGGAACACAGCTTTGGGGAGCGTCAAACAAGGTATAAAGGATGCGGGCTCTGCCCCGTGACTTGGCAAACCCTGGGGCAGCAGGGCAGAAGGAGCAGGGCAAGGAGAGAACCAAAGCAAGCGCAGGATGTTTCCAGGCAGGAGGCCCTGACAGACACTGCTGCCCTTAAAGCCTTACACTTCAATCAACTTGGCATGCCTCACAGTAGCTAGTTTCACCCTGATGCTCTAATTCATATTTACAGTAAAGCCACTCCACGCTCAGGAAATCCCCCGAGGTCCCATCAGTGTTTCTAGGCTCAGAATTGCAAACTTAAGGTGTTTCATGAAATTACCATAAACCCAAACCCACTGCTCTACCAGAGGCCAGCGAGGGTGTACATGTTACAGATACCTCCATGCTGTCCAGGTCTCAAGTCTCAGCAGCACAGAGTTGTGCACCTTCATCTATGCATTTTGGGGTGGCACAGGGACAGCTTACACCATACATAAACTCTCACAGCAGTAACGTTGTACTGCATCTGTCACCGCACACCTATCAATGCCAAGGGACCAGGAGACGTCTGTCAGGAACAGCAGGAGGGAGTAGTGATATGGGCAGTGAGGGCCCTGTGCAGCATTTGATGGATGTGAGGTGGTCACAGCTTGAATTCATCCTCTCATGGGCAGCATCTGTGTGCGCTGGTCAAGGTGACAGGGACAGGCAGGACCCTGGAGATAAGGCTGTTTTCCTGCAGAATCAAAACCAGGCGCTGTGCTGGGAGAATGGTTTTGCTTTTCTCTAGCACATGACAAACACTGAAAAACAATAGGGGATTATTGAAGCCATGGAGGGTAGGGATGGATCATTAGTGTGCCAGGACAGAAAAAGCAGCTTTTACCTCCTCCTACCCCTTGTTACTAAAGCATCTTGGAACAGGGCTGAGAACTGCAACCATCAACTGGCACAAGTTTAGAGCAGTCTTTCCTGCTGCTGACAGCAAAGAGCTTTGTAAAGGGCACGAGTGTCACGCCACTGCTGAATGCTGGGGAAACTGAGGCCGAACCGGAGTCACCCACTTGCTTCTCTCACCATTGCCTCAATCCCCTCCCCTTCGTGTTGCTCAGCGTCTCCCCCCTGCAGCACTGCCAGTGCTGGGGCAGGCCGGGGTTTGCTCGGCAGGGATCAGCTGCAGGCAGGCGCCGGTGCCGCTGAGCAGCAGTCGACAGCGAGGAATTCAGCTCAGAAACAAGCGCTCCCAGATGCTTTGCCCTCGCGGAGGAGCCGGATGAGACAGGGCAGTGGCCACCGCCGGGCACTGGCACCACCATGCTGGGACAGGGGGGCTCCCGGGTGGGCTTGGGGCGGTGCAGACCCCCCAGACGTGGGGACATTGTGCTTGCTCCAATCATAGATCACAGAACCCCAGCCTGGTTTGGGCTGGAAGGGACATTAAAGCTCCTCCAGCTCCAACCCCTGCCATGCACCGGGACCCCTTCCACTGGAGCAGTTGCTCCAAGCCCCTGTGTCCAACCTGGCCTTGAACACTGCCAGGAATGGGGCAGCCACAGCTTCTCTGGGCCATCACCCTGGGCCAGCGCCTCAGCACCCTCACAGGGAACA
This sequence comes from Agapornis roseicollis, assembly GCA_002631895.1. Lineage (NCBI taxonomy): Eukaryota > Metazoa > Chordata > Aves > Psittaciformes > Psittacidae > Agapornis > Agapornis roseicollis. The sequence continues at coordinate 4,977 of NDXB01005267.1, forward strand.
GCTTCTGCCTTAGATCTAACTTAAACCTCTCTTATCTGTGTTTGATACATCCATCCCCAATGGCCAAGCCTTGTATGAATGCAGCAGCAGTTATTGACATTAATAACAGCTGGATGTGTGGACACAGCCCCTAGATAAGGCTCCACAGACACTGGGGTGGGCAGCCCTGTGTAGCCATGAACCCGGCCCTGGAATGGGGTGATGCACAGGGATCTGTGTCCTCGGGAGGCAGACAGGCAGGATCCTCTGATGGAGCTGCTGGCCTCATCCCCATGGCTGGGGCTCACACGATGCCTCACTGCCCAGCCTGAGCCCTGCTCCTGCTGCCTTACCACAAGTTCCCCTGTTAAAATGTTATAGCCACTCGAAGGCCACTTCACCCCAGCTTAATACATACTTAATTATAATTAGATCAGAATGGCTGCCAAAAAGGAACCCAATGCTGCAAAAGCTCTCCGGGGAAGGCTCCTAAACCCATGTTCCCTGCTGTCCTGCCAGGGTGACCTGTCCTCACAGGGCTCACTCCCTTTGCAGAGGTGAGCAGGGGGTGCCAGGAAGCCCCTCAGCTCTCACCATGCCCCATCTCAAGTCAAGAGGACACTTTGCTTCAGGAAGGTATAAGCCCAAAACCTGGATGGCTGTTTGCAGAACCCTCTTTGCCCAGCCCCATGGTTAAACCCAGACTTGCTGGCTCAGTCCTCACAAGTCCCCCACCTCCTCCCTAAGGAAACAATGGCTTCTGGAATACATGTTTCTTATTCATTTTTAAACAAACCAAACAACAAAATACCCTCTTCATGGGCAGTGTTAAACCAGACCCCGTTCCAGGACTGCAGCAACTGCAAATGGAGCTGAGCCCCATGAGCCCACTCATCACTGCACAGCTAATACTGAAGAAGAGTTACTTATCTGGCAAAGGGAGTCACTGGGTGCTGGAGCTCCAGAAGCTCTAGGGACCCACGTTTCCATAATCCTGCTCCTTAGGTAGCTGAAGTACGCCCAGTCCTGCCTGCCCTAGCCTTAGCCATGCACCCTCCCCTCCTGCTGAAGCTCTGCCCAGATTCCATCCTTACCTTACACCAGCTTAAGATCAAATTCCTTTTCAGAGCTCTATTCTGAATCAATGGGCAGGAAAATTCCCCACAAGGAGATCAGTGTTTCAGCTTCCCTGTCACAGGTCCTTATAAAATGATGATCTTGGGTTCTCCTGAATGGCCTCTGTCGAGGCAGAAGGTCTCTACATGGGCCATCTTCTTATGCCAGACCCAAAGAAACTCCCACACCAGACTGATACCAATCGCATTCCTTGTGCCCAGCAAATATTTCTCCAATGTAGGTGAGGAACTGCTCAAATTAATTATTTGAAAGTAATATTAGTTATCTGAAAGGAACATTGCTCACTGCAATGTCCCTGCCCTGAGCAAGGCTGTGGTTGTACTGTCCTGGCTGTGGTTGTACTGTCCTGGCTGTGGTTGTACTGTCCTGGCTGCTTTGTCTTCCTCTCGGTACCATTCGGCCATAACAGTGACCAGGTTCCCTCTCCTGCTGAGTTCCCTGGGTATAACTCTTGTGTTCGTGTTGCTGCTCAGATTTTGCTAAAGCAAGTCAAAGCAGTGAGCAAAAGGATCAACTTCGTCTGAGTACTTCTGGTCTGAGCTCAAAAAGAAGAGGCTCTGCTGGTTTCCTCCCAAAGGAGCAGCTCGTGCTGCCCAGGACTCCTTGGAGCTGCCACGTTCGGCAGGGAAGCGTTGCTCGGCTCTCGCCTTGGCTTCGCTCCTCCTCTGCAGGGAGCAAAGAAAAGTTTCTTTGCTCCCTGCAGAGTCACAGCGCCTGCAAGGAAAAGTAGAACTAATAAAAGAAGAGCTGTTGAGAATGATTGATGGCTGTGGAGGTCAGATTGCACCCAAGGAGCCCACACTGGTGTCTTCCCTACTGCTCCACTCGCTGCCTATTGCCCGTAAATGGGAGCAGGGATTCCTGCCAGGCTCTTCCTCAGCGCTGGAAGACAGCAGTGCTGGGGTGGAGACATCCCTGTCCCCAAGGGACAGCCAGGGTCAGCAGCTGCTCAGAAAGCTCTGGAGTCCACTAAGCCTGGGCTGTCTCCAAACAGCACAGATGGGAATGTCAGAAAGCCATGAAGCCTCTTACCGTGGGGTGTAGGAAGTCCTTTGCAAAGGATGCATTTGCTCCCAGGTCTCTCGAGATCCAGGGGGATGCTTTGATCATTCAGAGTCAGGCTGGAAGTGAGGAAGAAGTTCTTTACCACTGAGGGTGGTAAAACCCTGGCACAGGTTGCCCAGAGAGCTGGTGGATGCTCCATTCCTGGAGACATTCAAGGCCAGACTGGATGTGGTTCTGAGCAACCTGATTTAATTGAGGATGTCCCTGCTCATTGCAAGGGGTTGGACTGGATGAGCTTTAAAGGTCCCTTCCACCCAAACTATTCCATGATCCTGTGATTCTGTTATTCTGTGATCAACTACAAATAAGATGTGCAGAATGGCTTCTGCTGCACCACTAAAGATGTGCAGGACAAACCCTGATCACTTCAGTCCTACAGTTTACTCCCTGGTGCCTCCCCAGAGCCCCACAAACTTGGCAGAAGCTCCTCAGGATGGAACATTTCACTGACTATGCGGTGTCCCCATCCCCATGCAGCTCCCCACCAAAGCGTGTACAAGCATCGGTCTCCTCCAAGCCAAACCCTGGTTTCCTCACCCCACATCTCCCAGTTCTCAGCCTAACAGCAGAGTCCTCCAGATCCATGAAACTGAGGTTGTGCTGCTAATGCCTGGAAACATCCAGGGTTTATTCCTTCCACCGCTGCAGGTGCTGCCACGCCTCCTTCAGTTCATTACAGTGAGGTTTCTTCAGCTGTGCTGGGGCATTGCCAGTAGACAGAGCTTCCAATTCACTTCTGGTACTTCTTCCAGTTGAGCTCAGAACGTTGCTGTAAGGTTATTGCGCTCCTCTTGCCCCTCTTCCCAGAATACATCGCTCAGAGAATTAGTATGACTTTGGAAAGAGCCTGAAAACGTGGAGTAGCCTTCTTTGGGATGATGAGCAACTGAAGCCTGGAGGGTTGTCCTGGGTTCAGCAATTGCAGTCAGCTTTTCTCCTCCTTAGTGGCTGGTGACTGCAATTGCTGAACCCAGGACAAGGGTCCCTGTGCATTTCTGGGCTATGCCATGTAACATTGAATTTTCCCCCTGCTGCTGCTCGGTGTATGTCCAGCGTACAAAACATGGCAGGATCTCCCAGGCTAAGCTGCATTATCGTTTGCTCTGCTACATCTGCCCCATCTAAACTAAACCATTGCTTCTGCAGACAAACACACAAATAAATCACAGGCTTTAACAAGTTCGCCATCAGAAGCCTCCGTTTGCGTGGGTATCCTTGTCCCCCTCACTGCTGTGGTTCCCTGCAGTGGCTGAATCCACCTGTGTGTGAGTGCCCAGGAGTGGGTGAGCCCTCTGGGGACCTCTTTGGTACTCGGGAGCTCTCCGGGCTGATGGGTGGCAGGGTGGTCTGCTGCAAACGAATCGGATATTACACACGGAGCTTTCCAGTCTGCCTGCTCTAAAGAAAACATTTTGCAAGAGAAAATATAGTATTCCAGAGGCTTATCTCACTTGGTGGCAATTCTGGGTGTATAATTGAAAACCGAGTTGATCATTAGAGGTTCACAGGGATGCTGAATAGCCCAGTGTTCAGTGGTCTCCGTCAGCCATGGCCAATTTACATTAAAGGCTTGATTCCTCCTACAGCCCACTTCTCAGCCCCTGGGAAACCTCCTCGGTGCTTATTCCTCCTTTGCAAGGACTGTCTAGAGTAAGGAGAAGTCCTGCCCGGCTCTGCTCGCCCTGCTGCCAGCACTTCTGCCCAGGCTTTCAGGAGGCTGAACCGAGATCTCAAAGGCCATATGTTTGCAGCAGGAGATTCAGCGTTACCCACACGGCCCCCTCTCCCCCACCAAAAATTGATAGTCACCATTCCCTAAACTTGGGTTTTATTTCATAAAATTTGCCTTTTGGAGGTTGGGGGGGGACGGACTTTGGGAGGTTTTTGGGGTTGTTTTTCCCTTGCATGAGAGGAGGCAGACATGTGAGCTCCCTGTGCTCTCCCGGGAACTGAAGGGAAAACTGGATTACTGGCCGAGGATCTACAAAGCAGTCGTGTGCTTATGCGCATATTACATTTGCTTGGGAGCAAAGCGTAAATATTAGAGCAACAATAATTATAATAACTGCCTGCTGAGAGCCGAAGAGCTTTACGGTTGAGAATTAAATGTCATGTGCAAATGTTGTGGTCTGTGCTGACAGAGGGACATCGGGCCTGGGAGAGCCAGAACTGCCGCCTTGCCTCCAGCTGATCGCTTTCTTCCCTTTGGAACTCAGGGAATCGGGAACATCTCGGGAGCGGGAGGGCCCGGGCGGGTGCAGCGGGGCTGCTCCCTCCTTCGCCCCGGGGCCGAGACCAGGCTGTTCCTCCGGCCCCGGGAGCAGCCGAGCCAGGACGAGAGGCAGCGGCACAGCCTCAGCCCTGCCCGGACGCCCTCGCCCTGGCGGAGGTCAGAGATGCGGGGCCGGGGAAGGGGAAAGAGGAGCGGGACCCCGCAGGGGCCCTGCCGCTGCCCCCCGCACCTGCGGGGTGAGGCGGGGGGGGACGGGACACGACGGCCCGGGCTGTCCCCGGTGCCCGGGTTGGAAAGATCGCGGAGATATTTTCACACCTCAAATCGCCGTCCCCCCCCCGTTCCGTCCCCCCCCGGCCTCCCTCCAGCCCCCATCGCCTTGATTTAGCCCTTGGTAATTAATTTGGCATTTCAGAATAGCTACTGGGCTGGATAATGGCCTCATTCATCTCCCCAGCCTAATCTGAACAGAATCTGGAAGAAAAGCTTTCAGAAAGACAGAAACTGCCATTCGGCAACTGCTCAAAAGAACTGTCACTCCAGGGGAATAAATCGCTCCTGATTATTTCAACCCGGGTCTTCTCTGCTTTTCCAGCCGCTCCCGGTCCCCTCCGGGGGAAAGGCCCCCAGATACTTGAGGAGGCGAAGATCTAGTCGGGTTTCCCCCTCCCTCCTCCAAAACCCAGGGCCGGGCTGTGGCAGGGGGAGGTGGGCCGGGGGCAGCGCATTGTTCCCGGGGACGCGGACGAGCTCCGGCACCCGAAGCGATTTGACTTTTAAAACAGGCTCCGAGGGCTGGGGACGCCTTTCCCTCCACCTCGTTCCTTCACCGAGGGCTCTCCCTGCCAAGCGCGGGGGAAAGGGCCGCTCCGCTTCTCCCCTGCCGTGCCCCGCGGCCGTTCAGCCCCGGTGCACGCACTGCGACCGGCCCGGCCCCGGGGCAGGCACTGGAGACACCTCAGATGCTCCGCTCGCAGTGTAGGTAGCGGAGATGCTCCGGTCGCTTTGTTGGTACCAGTGATTCTCCGGCTCCGTTGCAGGTATCAGAGATAGTAAAGATGATCCACACATTTAGTGCATGTACCGGAGATGCTCCGGTCTCTGTGCTGGTATCGTAGATAACAGCGATGCTGGTGCCATAGATACCAGAGATGATGATACCAGAATTATCGGAAATGCTCTGCTCCCAGTGCGGGAACAAAAGATGCTCCAGCCCCGGTACTGGTACCGGAGATACGGGAGATGCTCTGCTCCTAGTGCGGATGCCGGAGATGCTTTGGCCCTGGTGGGAGCTAGAGCGCAGGGGGCTGTGATCCCCTAGCCAGGGCACGGCCAGGGCGAGCTGGTGCTTAACGTCAGGAAAATCAAACGCCAAGTGGGGAGCAAGCCTGGTGGGGGCCACGGCCCGTGCCCGAGCGTCCCTTACTCCATCCTCCCGAACGGCCCCGGGCCCCGCTGGCCGGCTGCGGAGGGCAGACACGGGACCGGGCCTCGCGGCGCTGCGCCTCGGTCCCCGCGGATCTACTTACATACATTTAATAGCTCGATGGCGAGGTAATTCGAGGAAAGCCTCAGTAAATCACGTTAATGGCCGCAAGAACCATTACAAACCCCGGGGGTTGTGAAGCACCGAACAAACCCAGCGAGAAGGGCAGGAGAGAAGCGAGAGCCTCAGCCAGCGCCGCGGCAGCACCGGCTCCGGTCTCGGCAGCTCCGGGCGGTTGTTAAATTAACACCCTGCTAATGGGATTAAGCAGCACCTCGGGCTTGCCGGCAGTTTCGCGTGGGTCAGGTTTACTCAGTGTCCCCCCACCCCCATTAGTTTGTTGTGAGGGACTGGGGGATCTTTAAAAGCCCTCTCGCGTTTTGAAGGAACGCCACAATTTCCGCCCTGCTCCCGGGGTCTTCCCGGGGCTTGCGAGAGGGTCCGGGGGCTCTTTTCCCCCGAGCAGAACCGCCTCTTTCCCAGGGGAAATCGCTGGCCCCGGTGCAGCACGGATACGCGTGGCCGCAGGAGAAGCGCCGGGCGGGCAGAGCGGGGCTCAGAAGCAGCGAGAGGTGATGTTCAGAGCAGGCCCCCGAGGTCCGGGGGTGGTATCGATGGTTTGGGATCTGGAGCTCCGGGGCTGGGCTATCCCGGCGGATCGGCCACCTCCAGCGGGATCACTCGGACACAGGCTCGGGGGAGTTCTCCAGGACCGGGATACACCGGCACTGTGAGCGTGTGTGTTCTGGGTGCTGCTGAGCCCCTGGGCGGCTCGGGTGAGACCAGAGGGACCGGGATGCACCCAGTCCCGGGCCGGCAGCGTCCCCATACACTCCTCTATTCCGCCGGCGAAGGAGAGGCGAGGGCGTCGGGAGTAGGACAGGGGGGCTGTTTCCCGGGGAAGAGTTAACAAATCCCGGCAGTGGAGGGGCTGGGGAACAGGTCCGGGAGGGGGCGATGGGGGCAGGGAGGCTGCGGAGCCCTGCTGCCCTGCAGGGAAGGCGGTTGCATTGCCAAAGACGCCCCGCTGGGCTAGCAGGCCCGGGAGCAGATTAATCAGGCACTAATTCAATTTACAACAACCACTTTTATTCAGCTCGGTGGCAAAGAATTCAATGCGGGGAGAGAGACGGGCGGAGGGGAGGGGGCGGAGGCCGGCCTGGGGCTCGCCGCTGCCCGGGCCGTCCCCGTCCCCTCAGGCCGCCCAGCCGGGACTCGTCGTGGAGGAGACCGCGCCGCCGTGCCAGGGCCCGGCCGATTGAGTGACACGGCGCGGGCAGCGCTCCGAGCGAGGGCAGCTCCGTTGGAAAAATAGAAGTGCCCTTTTAATGAAGGAGGGAGGGAAGGGGGGCGAGCAGCGCGGCCGGGAGCCGCGGGAGGGAAGCTCCTCTGCTCCCTCCCGGCACCACCGCTCCGGACCCGGCTGCCGTCCCCCGCGGCCGGAGTGTCGGGGCAGCGGGGATGGCGGGGGAAGAGCCGAGCCGCACGGAAGCAGCCGTCGAGCTGCGGGGTCCGCTGGGGCTGGTGGGAAGTGGATCCCGGCCCTGTGCGGGACAAGTGCTGCCCTTTAACCTCCTTCAGGCTTTAAACGGGTAAAGCTGCAAACCGACGCGGAGCGGCGAGAGGCGCCGCGCAGCCCCCGTGCCCGCTCTATTCCCGGCGGGAAACCGCCTCTTCACCGGGATCAGACCGCTAACAGAGCCTGCCGGGGCTCGCGGGGGCCCCATGTCCCGTGTCGTGCCCACGGCTCAGGGTTTCCCACAGCTAAACTTCCACGGCATCCGGTTGCCGTTCCTAGGGTAAAAGGTCCCGGCCCAGACGCTGCCCGGGCGGCTCCGGGCTCCGCAGAGGACTGGGGCTCTGCCCGCGCCCCTCCAGGCCCAGCCCCATCTGGCCTGGTAAAGGGGAGGCCAGCAGCGACCAGGTGTGATCGGGCCGGATCCTGTCTCTCTCGGCGTCCCCGCAGGTAGGCAGGGAGCTCCTCCCGGCGCTGCCGCATCCCCAGCTCCCGCGGAGGGGAGATGGAGGGAGGGCCTTTCCCCGGCTCCTCGGGGCGGCTCGGGATTCCCGCGGCGGCGCTGGCGCCCATCGTCGCTGTATCGGGCCAGGCTCCGTCCCGCTCCCATCCTCCCCACCCCCCCCTCCGCCCTCCCCGAGGCCTGTGCGTGTCTCTGGCTGAGCCGCCAGTGGATGTCGTTGTTCTGTTCCTTGAACGCGATGTCACTCCTTTAGCATGACCTCAAACGCGGCGGGGGCTGGGACCGCCAGTCATCCTCCGTGCGAGGGCCGGGGCGGGCGCGGGCGGGACCCAGCCCCGCCGCCCGCCGCACTTTTGTGGTGCCTCCGCCGCCGCGGGCTCCCCTTTCTCGGCGGGGCTGGCCGCGGGGCGGGCGATGCTCCGCGCTCTCTGAGCCGCCGCACCGCGTCCGTCGTCCGTCCCCGCGGAGGCCGCGCAGGATGCCGCGGAGGGGCGCGGAGGCGGCGCTGGCCCTGCTGCTGGCGGCGGCGTGGCTGGCGCAGCCCCTGCGCGGCGGCTTCCACGGTGGGAGCATGTTCGCCGTGCAGACGGGCCAGCCCGACCCCTGCTACGACGAGCACGGGCTGCCCCGCCGGTGCATCCCCGACTTCGTCAACTCCGCTTTTGGGAAGGAGGTGAAGGTGTCGAGCACCTGCGGGAAGCCGCCGTCGCGGTACTGTGTGGTGACGGAGAAGGGCGAGGAGCAGGTCCGCTCCTGCCACCTCTGCAACGCCTCCGACCCCAAGCGCGCCCACCCGCCCTCCTTCCTCACCGACCTCAACAACCCGCACAACCTGACCTGCTGGCAGTCCGACAGCTACGTCCAGTACCCCCACAACGTCACCCTCACCCTCTCCCTGGGCAAGAAATTCGAGGTGACCTACGTCAGCTTGCAGTTCTGCTCACCGCGCCCCGAGTCCATGGCCATCCACAAGTCCATGGACTACGGCAAGACCTGGGTGCCCTTCCAGTTCTACTCCACGCAGTGCCGCAAGATGTACAACAAGCCGAGCCGCGCCGCCATCACGAAGCAGAACGAGCAGGAGGCGGTCTGCACCGACTCGCACACCGACGTGCGTCCCCTCTCCGGCGGCCTCATTGCCTTCAGCACCCTGGACGGCCGCCCCACTGCCCACGACTTCGACAACTCGCCAGTGCTGCAGGACTGGGTGACGGCCACCGACATCAGGGTGACCTTCAGCCGCCTCCACACCTTCGGCGACGAGAGCGAGGATGACTCCGAGCTGGCTCGCGACTCCTACTTCTACGCCGTCTCCGACTTGCAGGTCGGCGGGCGATGCAAATGCAACGGCCACGCGTCGCGCTGTGTCCGAGACCGCGACGACAGCTTGGTGTGCGACTGCAAGCACAATACGGCCGGCCCCGAGTGCGACCGCTGCAAGCCCTTCCACTACGACCGGCCCTGGCAGCGAGCGACGGCCCGGGAAGCCAACGAGTGTGTGGGTGAGTCCAACTCCGCGGGCGCGAACACGGCGGCACACGCGGGACAGGGATGGGGAGAGGGCGCCGAGGTCCCCGGAAGGGCAGGGAGAGAGATGGGAGAAGGAGGGACCGACAAGGGACGGTGAGAGAAGGGCATGAGAACATACAGGGATCGGGCAAGGGACCTTCAGGGAACGGGGACCGGGCACGAAAAGGCGAGGAAAAGGCATGGAGGCACCCAGGACACATCAGGGATGGTGAGGAAAAGGCACGGGGACATGCAGGACCCGTCAGTTACCGGGAGAGAAAGGCACGGGGACATCCAGGGACACGGCAGCAACGGGATGGTAAAGGCATGGGGACATCCAGGGACACGGCGAGCAGTGCGGGGACATCCAGAGACGGGGAGCAGGACATGGACATGCAGGGGCATGAAAGGTAGGACAGGGCAAAGACGCTGAGGTACTCGGCAGCTTAGGGCAAAGGAGGGAACAGCGAGGGACGCTGAAGCGCGGAGTAGGGGACACGAATGTGCTCGGAAGCGCAGCAGACGGGGCACAGAGGCGGTCGGCAGCGTAGGGCAGGGGACACCGAGGTACCCGGGATCGCACTAGTGATAACACCGAAGGACCCCGAAGTGCGCAGCTGGGGTCACGAGGAACTGAAAACCATCGGGCAGGGGACGGCGAGGCACTGGAATTTGGGGCAAGGGATACCGAGAGTCCCCGAGGCGTAGGACGGGGGACACCGAATGTACCCAGGAACGCAGGACGGGAGCATCGGGGGACTCTGCAGCGCAGAGCAGGGGACAAGCGGGAAACTCGGAAGCGCAGGGCAGAGGACACCAAGGAGCTCAGGAGAGAGGAGAAGGGACAGACACTCAGGAGCCCGGGGAAACACGGCTCGTGTTTTGGGAAGCATTGGACAGGGGCTCCCTCCCGTCCCCGGCAGCTCCCGACCGGGGGTCCCGCGGCGCACAGAGCGGGATCGGGTCCGGGATCCCGGAGCTCTCCGGGACCCGGCTTTCCGGGGACAGGCTCAGAGCCAGCCGCTAAGTCTACAGCTCTCCCGAAGGGCTCCGTGCTAGGACGGGACGGGGACGGGCTCCGGCTCCGGTCTTCCCCGGCAGGGAAAGGCGGCCGACTTCGGGAACTCTCTCGTCGCTACATCCTCAGGGCGTGCGCTCGGCCCCGGGGACCTGAAAGAGCCCCAGGAACAACTGCGAACAGGGGAACAGCCCGTTCGCTCCTTCTCGGGAGAGAACCTCACGTAGTCCTGACTGTGGGCGAGCCGCATCCTTCGGGCTGTACCCGAAGGGAGACGGGGGTCCCTCGCCTCTGCCCGGGGTGGCCAAGGGTGATGAGTTTGGGGTGCTCGAGTCCCTGCACAAAACCCGCCGGAGGCTTCCCTCCTGTCTTCCACCTCCCGCTCCCCAGCGGGCCTCCCCTGCGCCGCCGGTCCCCTCCTCGCCGCCGTTTCGGGGGCTGGTGAGAGCCCCCCGGGAGCAGCCGTGTGCCGGTGGCCGTGGGTGACCCAGCACCGAGCCGCGGAGAGCGGCCCCGGCACCCGCTGCCACCACCCTGTTTACACGGAAAACGGGTCCCCGTCTTCCAAAATATTTCCAGCTCCGACGATAGGAAAAAAAAACCCAAAACAAAACAAAACCCAAAAACCCAAAAAAAAAAAAAAAAACAAACCCCCCCAGCAACA
>NDXB01005269.1:0-22961 GCA_002631895.1 Agapornis roseicollis
ATGGGGGGGGGGGCGGGGCTGGAACTGGATGATCTTAAGGTCCTTTCCGACCCTAACTATTCTGTGGTTTTTAAGTATGGTCTTGGCCATGTTGACAATACTCAGTGAAGTCCAGTATTAATTTGTATGAGGGTTGTTGCATGGTCACCAGTTTACTGATTCCAAATGTTAAGTGTCTTTATTTAGCTATCATTTAAAAATGCTTCCCATTCCAGCTTGCCCTTACTCCTGATCCCTGTCCTTGATATATGTTTCTGGCCTATCAATTAGTGTAACCATATGGACTATTTGACACAGCTGAAGAGATGGCAATCTCCATCTCTAGCAAGATCCCTCTTAACACTGACCAGCTCCTGCTGTAATGGGAACTTTCTCTGTCAGCAGCAGGTTTGCTCCAGGAATCCCCATCTGTTCACATGCAGGCACTGACACTGTTACCCTGCAGTCTTTAGACTCTCTTACTGGAACAGTCCAGCCTGTTCAGAAATCCTGGGGTCATTGTGTGGGATGTGAATGGGGCTGTGGGCTCATTGGCAGTGGTCATGAGTCAAGTAAGGTGAAATACTTGTTGAACGAGAGTTTGGGGGAGCAGAGTAGTTATTTTGTTTGTTTCCAAACATACAGCATCTCCAATGCAGAGAGTGGTTTTGGTTGTTTGTTCCTGCAGATCGTTAATTCTCCGGTCTCTTGTGAAAATGCTTGTTTGATAATTCCTCTTTTGTACTGCAAACAAGGTCTTTCATTCCTGTCCCATTCATATCAAACAGCAGGAGGAAAAAAACCAAGAATTGGTGTGAGAACAGCTTCAGTTCTTGAGTAAGACGCTGGATTTGCAAACTGTTATTACAATTCACTGGATCCACAGACAGCGTGTTTCGTTTCTTGTTTCATAGGCAGGAAGCTGAGGTTACAGTAAAGTGTGTACTTGTTAGTTACCTATTGTCCCAGCAAGACAAAACTCTCCTTTGTTCCTTGGCCTGTGGGTAGTGCACAGGACTGTAGCACCTGTGTAGAAAGACCTCTTGCAGCATCCACCCTGTTCTGAGGATTAGTACAAGATCTAACATCAGGAAAAACTTCTTAACTGTGAGAGTGACAGAGCACTGGAACAGGTTGCCCAGGGTGGTTGTGGATTCTCCTGCATTGGAGATATTCAAGGCCTGCCTGGACAAGTTCCTGTGTGATGTACTCTAGGTTACCCTGCTCTCGCAGAGGGGGTTGGACTGGATGAGCTTTCGAGGTCCCTTCCAACCCTTAGGATTCTGTGATCTTTTTGCAAAAATCCCTCAGGTGAATCATAATCATAGAATAGTTAGGGTTGGAAAGGACCTTAAGATCATCCAGTTTGACTCCCCTGCCATCATGTATGATGGAATCCCTTGAGGTGAAGTACAGCTTCGTGCATGATGTCCTCTGGTACTTGGATAGCAGAGCTTTGCAAAGGGTATTTGGTTAGCACAGCTCTGGAAACAGTGAACAACCTTCTGGAAAAGGCTGAAGCTTGCTAAACAGATGGACTTCAGACTATGCAGGAGTGTTTAGGAGCACTAAGGAGTTAGACCAGCTGTACGCTTGCATGGTTCCAGAGCCCAGCAGAGCCTTCGGGGGCAACGGAACAACTGCTTCTCCATTCTATGAATCTTGACTTCTGAGTGGATGCTTCCATCAAACTGCAGTCCTTGCCTGATTTCTCACATAAATCTGGTTTATAATGGCTGTACCTCAAGTGCTGGCAATTTCATTCCTGGCATGTGCACCCTTCCTGCTTTGTAACTGGGGGAGATTCATAATTAGTCAGTAGTAAAGTCACAAAACTGTGGAGCTGTGTACGGCTGCTGAGGGGAGCAGAGGAGGACCCGGCAGATGTTTTTTTTCCTGCTGTTAAAAAACAGTTGTTTTTTTTCCCCAGCAGACTGGAAGCTCTGCAGATCCACCAGGATGTGTGGAGCTGACAGACATACAGGCAGTGCTTGATGTGCCAGGGAAGGGGAGAGACTTCGAAAGTATTTACCAAAGAGTTTGAAAAGCACTCACCTAGGAAATCAGGAGTGTGTTGTGTCCCTTTCCAAATGCTGCAGTAAACATTACTGAAAGCAATTCCATAAAACAGGGCACTTTTACAGGTGGCCTTTTTTTTGCTTTTTGATTGCACTGGCTTTTCTTACCCTTCTCTACCCCCAGTGTGTCTTGTTTTCTTGCAGCTTTGTGTCTCAAAGTGCCCAGACAGGTTTGTGACCTACATTGATGTTCAGGCTTCCTACAGATACAAACCCGATCAGTGGAATTACTTCAAGCAGTTCTGCAAACCTGGTTTTAACAGTCCTCGCAAGGTCTGTATGTATCAGGAGGTGATGGAATCCTTTTTTTTCTTCAAGCAATGTGTAATACACATGATTTTACTGAGCTACAACAAAGCTTTGAATTATTCTGATTTCACCACATAAGGAGTTGTCCCATACGTATGCTTTGACAGTGATTTAATCAGGGATGAAGGTCTTGTATGCACATCAAATCACTCTTTAAGTGATTACTGTTTGCGTAAAGAGTACCTGCAGCTACCCATGTGGTTGTGGTACTGTGGCAAGTATCCTTTAGTACTTAAGTACTCCACAGCAGTAGAACGGAGTGTCTCAAACCAGTTTTTAAGGCTCCTGAGTTGTGTAGAGCTCCTCAGTAATTCAGCTAGGAAAAGAAGTCTGTCTTTCATGGGACTGATTTTGGACTCAAATGTACTGTGTTGTTTCTGCCAAACAACCTTGCAATTCAGCTATGTTAGTTGTGTTAAATTCTTCCTCTAAGAGAAAAGAAAGGGGGAGGCAGGGAACGATTGTCCAGTCATTACTGCCTCACTGCTGATCCAAAGTGAACAAGTCTTTTTTTGTCACTAGAAAAGTAAAGATTAGTCTTTTCCCAAATCACATTGAGAGGTTGGATTCTCACATCATGAATGTGTCTTGAAGCTCCAGCAGTCAAGGTTGGGGAGGAGGCTACAGAGTCCAGTTTGGGGCATTTTTTCAGAGTGGAGAAACAAAACCCACGTATTTATTCTGCTATGTATTCAGTATTCCTGTTTTTCCCCTTTTTAGTCTGTTGCTCAAGTCCTTCGTGATGAAGATTGTCCTTCGATGATCATTCCAAGCAGGCCTTGTGAGTGTTTGTATTTCTTGCACACATCTTAGCAGATTGTAAGTGTTCACATGAAAGCACAGCTCCAGTCTGAAAAGTGTTTTGTGGCAAGATCACAAAGAGCTAGCTGTTACCTGGCAGTGGCAGGTAACAGTTTTAAACAGTTTGAAAGTATAAAGATTTAGCATTATTTTTCCTAGAGTGCTATCCATGGACACTTGCAGTGTGATTGGGTCAAGCTGAGCTCTTTCTTGCTCTTGAATCATCACTGATAAGAAATGCTTTACAGTGCAAACTGTGCTTTCCAAAGCATATGAGCACCCAACCCAGCCATGACTGTAGGAAGGCTCATCTGGGCAGCTGTTGAAGTTCAGGTGGTACTTGAGCCCAGTTACAGCACACCTTGCTTTTCAGCACTGCCCATACCGCTACTATGCAGGGAGGCACAGGAATTAAGGGGACAAAAAGCTGCTTTTGTCACTATGATCAGCAGGTGTTTCTGAGTAGACAGGCACAGGTCTCAGAGCTCAAAAGTATCTGTAGCTGACCTAAAAGCTCGTGTGAATAAGGAACTGCTGTTTATTTTTCCATGCTTTAAATCAGAGATTGTGTAAACCAGGTGCAGGTTGTCAAAAAGAGAAAGTAATGGATGAAATGATAAAAAATTAAAAATCTGTACGAAAAAATATGCACTCACCCAAAAGACAGAAAATCATTTGCAAAGAAGCTATTATCTTCTTTTATACTACTGCAAGAGGTAAAGATTAAGGAGGGGGGAAAAGAGACATGTTAGTTAATTATTTCCTAAGAAATAACTGAGGGGGTAGGAGTTCTAGGCTGAATATTGAGCTCAGACATCAGTGCTTATTGGAACCTGATATGGAAAGTGCAGAACTGTTAGCTAAAGGTGAAGTACAGCTGTGTAGGAGCCTTTGGAATGAAAACAGGGACTTGGTGCAGCAAAGAGCAGGACAATGTAAATGAGTACGTAAACATCTGTCCTTGTCTCTCTCTTTTATAATCTCCTCCTCCCTTTGTCTAACCAATAGTTTCTGTCTTTTTTTCCATTGCTTCCTTTCCAAGAATGTCTAGTGATAGTGTCTGGTGCTGGAGCTCACCGGGCATATGAGGAACTGACACTTGCTGTTATGTACTGTTTTGGGTGCTAGTAACATTCGTAACCAGTCATGTTGAGTCTGTCCCTGGGGGCTGGTTTGATTATTACCATGAAATTACATGTTTGAGAAGCCACAGTTTTTGCAGTCTGCCCAAATACTGACAGAGAGTAAGTTATGCGTTTATTACAAATTCTTAAACTGCTACAGATACTGCTGTTGTTATTGGGTAGCACCTAGAATCTCCAGTTGAAAGCTGTGTTCCTACCATGCCTGAGCTGGGACAAAAAGTCCCAGAGCATAAAAATCCTAATTTTGTATAGAATGGCTCTTGCAGGAGTTCTCAAAGCCAGCATTCCATTAGATAATCAGCTGGAAAACAATTGATCTTGGCTCTGAAATTTTTTAAATATGTCACAAAAGACAAGCAACAATGTGACGCGAGGTGTAACATTCCTGCTTACTTTTGGTATTTTGAACAGTTCTGAAGAGATGCTTCCCAGACTTCTCCACAAAGAACGGTGTGCTAACCGTGGCAAATCAGACTACGTTCAAAGACGGAAGAGGGAAAACAAGAAATGTAACCGATCTCAGGGAAGCTGCAAAGTAGGTTTTACCCTTCTTAAGTGCTTGCGTGTTGGATTCTGAGAGTGTGAAATAATTTAGGAATTGAAAAAGAAAGATCAGAATCTGTTGTAGCAAATGGCTGAGGGTACCCAGGCAAAACTTGCTAGTAGATGGTTTCTGTGCCTGAGCACTTGCAAAGTTCCAGTAGGGAAAACCATCACTGTGGTATGCAGAAATGAGCAAGGAGCCAAAAGCTTTAGTATGCCTCAGAATGACTGTCAGTTTTTAAAACATTCACCTTGGTTTTCCTAGCAAAAATTTATACCAAGGAAAGTTAAAAGAGGTTCAAATTGAAGTCCTCAGGCCAGCCAGTAATGGCCTCAGCTCTGACTTCCTACAGCGGCCTTTCTGCTACTGTGGACTGTCCTAGTACTTTGGCATCTCACCTCATCGGCGTGCTCCTATGTTTAGCACATGTGTGAAGGTCAAAAGGCAGTGTCCTGGGCTCTGATGCCAGACAGCATCTCCCTTGCAAATGGACAGCAAGCATCTCTGATCCTGGGTAGCAACCAGGATGAGAGAAAACCGCTGCAGTAGCCTCTCTTTTCCAGCTGCTCTCCATCCTCAGCCTGTCTGGAGCACAGGGGTACCATTTCTTATCTCTAGATCTGAGGCTACCACATTCTAGCATCTTACTAGCAGTGGTAATGCCTGCACCTTACAAAGTTTCCTCCTTCTGGCATCTATGACTATATTGTTTGTTCTTTGATAAGATGATTCTTCATTTCTTCTAATGTTAGGAGAACATTAATATGGACAAGCACTTTGCAGGATAGGAAAACAGCTCCAAGAAGTCCTCCTTTTGCTTCACTGAGCTGTTTTTTTGCTTCTCTGCTATTAGCAGTTGTGAAGTGACAACTGTTTGGCTCTTGGTACACTGCAGATCTGAACAGTGTACACTTGTGACATAAAGAGCTCAGTTCTATCTGATGACAGTGAGTACTCACAAAGCTTTCTTAATAAGGCTTTTTCAGGAGCAGTATAGACATTTTTACAGTTGTTTTAATTTAGGGTAACAGTGGTTGATGTTGGCTTGGTTATGGAACTGGAGCTAGAGGATAGTAATATACTCACCACTAGCTAGCAAAGATATTTTGAATTCCTTCACTGTGCCTATTTGTTGTTTAAATACATTTTATTTTTCTATCTAAAGCAACCTTTTCTCTGGTTTGTCTTTTCTCAGCGGCATCAATAATGTCCTGGATGCAAGATCAATTGGAGTAAAAATTTTTGAAGACTATGCCATTTCTTGGTACTGGATTTTAATGTAAGATTCTAATGGGTATTTGTATGGTTTTTCATACTCATTTTGGAGTGTGTAGGGAATTGAAAAATAGATCACACACATGTTTGTTACCAAACCTAGTTTTAAACTCTGCCATAATGTTATGGTTCTGTACATGAGATAAGGATAGCACAGCATACATATATACTGTATGGCCTGGAGTAGCTTTTTAATATCCTACCAGGCAGAAATTCAAGAGGTGCTGTCTTCTGTTACAGGACCCATCAGTGTGGTAATTCCAAAACTAAAAAATCTTAATTAAGAGTCTTTCAAACCAATTGCAGTTGCTAAATGTCTTAGTATCTATATAAAACACATCCAAATTTCTAAACTGATACTAGCAATATGTAGTTAAATTCATTATAATACATAAATCCAATCTAACTCCATAAATCCAGTGCAGCAGGCAAAGCACCTTAAAGAAAAATACTGAGCAGAGTTAGCTTTATGTTGCAACTATTACTCAATAATCAGTGATTAGTAAAAAATGCAGCACCAAAACGAAAGAAGTAGCTATTTTGCTGAAGCAAACACCTGAGTTTGTGCATAAATGGCCATTCTCTTTATATCCCTTACTGAAATTAGGCTTATAGTGCAGATTCCTTCAAAGGAGATACTGCTCAACAGATGGACTAGAAAGGGAATTGACCATTTTTTGAAGAGAGTTTCTCAGTGCTGAAGCCAGTTTCCACATTTCAAATAGGATACTTTTATAAGGAGTTATGGTTACTTTTAAAGTATTTGGATAGAATTTTCTTCACACTTTTCACCAAATGACAGCATGTGTCAAATGACTGCTGGGCAAACATACTAAAGTGCCAGAGTTTGGGTGATGACAATGAAACCCTGATGGTGAAAGGAGACAGGATTAAAAATTAAATATGGAATTGCTCTGTTCTTTTTATCATACTCCCAAAGAACTGCTGCTTTCAAGGCTCAGTTTAAGGGAACCACTCTATGAAGGACAGTTGTTACTGTGTATTCATTCAGTTTTGGTGTTACTAGGACTCATGTAAATCTGAAGCTAACTATAGATAAAGGTAACTAAAGAGCAGAGTCAGGAACTCCAAAGCGACAGCTTTTTTTTGCCTTTTTTTTTTTGCTAGAGGAATACATTCTGAGTTTCAAACAAGCCATCCACAAAGGGAAAGCACATCATGCTGGGAAGCATTTAAAGGGCTAGGACTAAAGACCAGTTTGCAAAGGCTTAACTAAATAAGCAGATGTTCTTTTTCTTGTTCCTTTGCCTGTCTGGCTTAGTTTGCCCTAAACATCCAGTTTTGACTGTTTGTGGTCAGGCTGACCTGTTTTTTATCTTTAGTCACTGGCTAAATAAACTGGGAATGCTCAGAAGAGAAGTTCCTGACCTGTTCTAATACAGAATTCTGATGTCACACCTCAAAATTCTAGAGAAATGAAACGTTCTGGGAAGCGTCTGAGCTGGATCTTTGTTGGGAGGAACCATTGTTCACACTACTTTATTCGCATTGCTTTAGAAGGCCCCCCTGAGCAAAAAGGCCTTTTGCAGTCATTTTTTCCTTTCTGACTTGCTTTCTGGGAGTGAAAGGGAAGCAAATATTTCCTTACCACGGACATGATAAAGATACTGGAGATGTCTTTCCTAGGGGTCCCACTGATGGCTCTTAACAGTTTCTTTTTATGCATGACTATGCCCTGATTATTTTGTCCTCTGATGGGTAGAAAGAATCACCGGTTTTCCTCCTAAAATGAATTGTTTTTTTCTAGGAAAGCTCCTCAAATGTTTCTTTCCTAATATTGTTTCTTTGCAAGCAGGGATTTTAAATGGAGGACATAAACCAGCAACCTCCCCACACGCAGGTATTTCTCCCGTTTAACTTTGTGTGCTGTAGACTAGACCATGGCCTGAAAAAGGCAGTGAGTTGGTCAGCCAGTGTAAATGACCAAACCAGAACTGCACTGGTCCCATTAAAACACCCTGAGAACTTAGTGTGCGCAGACATACCTGGCTGTGTCCTGTGAGACCATCATCTATAATCTGTCTGTTTCTAACAGCAGAGAGCCATGAGGTAATATTTCATAAGGAAGATCTTGAAATACATTTTTACAAACCATTCTCCTACATGAGATGAAGTGACCCTCATTTGGAATAAGAGGCATACAAGAAAGAGTCTCACTCTTGTTTTCCTTGTGTTTCTGTTTCTTGTCTTTCTAGTGGGCTGTTCATTGCAATGATTGTGAGTCTGCTCTTCCTTGTGCTATTGAGGTTCACAGCTGGGGTTCTCTTCTGGATTTTCATCTTTGGTGTGATTGGAATTATAGGTTATGGTAGGTGTAATCCTCCACCCTCTGAGGCTATTTTTCCTTATTGCTTAATTTTGGGCAAGGAAAGCAAGTGATTACCTCAATTAAAGGCTATAGTTGGGAAAACTAGTGCCTAGGTTTAGACACAGCTAAGTGAGAAGGGCTTAAATGGCAGTGAAATTTAGTAAGAATCCAGCTGTGCTGATATTTAGCACCAGATGTAGCAAAGTGAACTATCTGATCATGGTGTGCTTAGTCCGCATTCACTTGTACTCTTCTTTCTTTTCTATAGGTGTTATGTTATAGCTTGCTAGTCTCACAATAATATGTGTTTGGGTTGTGCTTATCTGATGTGCTGAGGAGAAAACACTTCACTTGTCAAAGATCTAGAACAACCCCAACCTTGTCTTGGAACTCTTCAGAAACACTCATTTGAGATTGATTGTTTTCTAACAGGCATCTGGCATTGTTACTGGGAGTATGACCATCTCAAGGGAATACCTGGATCTGACCTCACTGTTTATGACATTGGATTCCAGACAGACTTCAGAGTGTACCTGCAGCTGAGGCAGACATGGTTAGCATTTAGTAAGTGCCCTTTAAACTTGATATCCGTTAATGGATGTTCAGGAGATTCAGTCACTGTTTCACTACAGTTTCTGCCCTGTTAAATCTGATCCTGTACGTATGTTACTCGTCGAAGTAAGCAGAATTCTCGTTCTTTGTATTGTACAAAAATCTACTTTTTCTGCAAAGGCTACTAGTGTATTTGTAAAAGACCATAATGCAGTCGCACTAGTGATGAGAGTGAAAAACACTTGTGTTACTAGCATTCTACTTGCTCTGTGTTCAGCCTTCACAATGAGGAGGCAGAAGGCAATAACCAAGTTCTGATGAAGATAAGTACGGGCATTTTTCTCTCTCAGTGTGTTAATGCCCCTCCTTGTGGGCCCCAGAACTGAGATTAATAACTCTATGCATCTTTTGTAGAGCTGTTTACATTCAGGTCACTGAATTTTCTTGCATGCTTACCTGAATTTGTGGAATGAACCATCACAAATGTCATCACTTCTGGTTTTCAAAAGTGCTTTGCTGCTTTCTCTTACAGCAGCAGTGTATTTAAAACAATCCTACTGCAACAAGACAGCCTGCAGCATACGCATCCCTCCCAAGGGAAGGAGGGGCACAAAAGAGAACAAATACCTGACAAATACTACTTGCACTGCTGTTACTGCTCTATTATCAGGCACACAGGCACTAACTGATGATGAAGGGCACATAACCTAAAACACTGCCTCTCCTAATTGGTAACTAAATCAATAGAGCAGTAGTTTACTGCTTAAATCTCCTTTCTCTGCTTTGTGTCTTCATGTAACTGTTGGATCATTGGGCTTATGAGCATCTTCTACATAGTGTTGAGGCAGAGCTTTTTAGCATGCTGGCTGTAGGGAATATTAGGATTTTATTAAGTCTTTCCTTGCAACTCCCCTGCCTGATTCTTAGCAGCCAGTGTACAGTTTATCTAGAGGTCAGTGTCACTTTCAGATGAGTAAATTGAGGTACTCAGGAATGAAATTACTTTTCCAAAGTCACCCAGTGAATCAGTTAAATGTCCTTGAAAAAAACATAGGCCCTCTTAGTCCTTGTCTGGAACTCGTCACGGGCTGACATTGCTTTCCTTTTTCACAATGCTTGGGACAAGCTACGTTAACTTGACAGAGCTGAACTGGATTGAGACCAGCATCAAAGGAACCTGCCTATGTATTTCTTCATGGAGAACCATATCAAAAATAGGTGCTGAAATGTGTGTAACAAAAACGTTGTTCTGAGGGAAGTCTGTGACTGAGCACCACAGGGGTCACTTGCCACATGCAGTTCTCATGGCTGGGAGTGCTGATAGTACTTGGGATTGCAATTGAACATCACCTCTGACTATCTTGGTCTGGATTCTGAGACTGTGTCAGATCTGTGGGACCTGAAGCCAATTCCCCTGTCCCTGTGCAAACATCCAGACACCCCATGGCTGAGGGATACCATCCCTTTGCCTTCCTCTCCCTCCATAAAACTTCTTGGTTTCAGCTGGAGGAGACAGGGCCTGCTGTGTGTAACCATCCACCACTGCTGGCTGGTTTAAATGTTGTCTAACCCTCTGAGGCACCCGGAATTAACGGATGTGTCTCAGGGCCAGAGGAGGTGTGCTTCAGGTGTTTAAGACTCTGCCTTCTGGAGGTGGTGTCCACAGAATTCTTTTACTTCCCACTGCAGCAGTAGGATTTGAACTGACACCAATAGAAATCAGACAGAAGCTGACTCTTTAAACAAGATCTGGGTTATGAATCAAACACTGCTCACAACTAAGAGAAGAAAGGTTCACAACTAAGAGAAGAAAGGTTCCAGGACACGGTGCTCTCAGCTCTCTAACCTTAAAGCAAGTTTGTGTGATTCCAGCAGCACAAGTGGAAGGTGAAAATCGTTTGTCCAAAACTGTACTGTCTTAGCCTCTTTGGGTTTTTTTGAACTCAAATGAGGGGAAAGGAGCTCATGCCAAGCTAATGCTCAGGCAAGTCTATTGATTTAAGTACATCTACATGTTATAGGAGAGTGTGTCTCAGAAAACTGCACTCTTCAGGAGGAAGTTGACTCTTCATCTCCTTTTCCTTGTATCAATTTACTGCAGATGAGCAGCCTTAGAGTATAAACATGCAAAATGCTTGTTATAAAAAGCAGCATTTGTAAAGGGTGAACTGTCAGGGTCCTGCCCATTCTGACAAAGTCTGGGCATGTACAGTATTCCCCCCCAAAGCTATAAAATGGGATTGAAGATAGGCAGCTGCAGTGAGAGAAGCAAAGAGCTGCTCTAGCAGCGAATTCTATCGAGTTCATGAGCAATAGTGCAAAACACAATGGAGGATCCTGGGCAGTGGGGGGGGCGGTGAACTGTAGAGAGAGCCTATTGATGCGGTTCTTGATAAATCTAACTTTTGTTTACTTCCAGTGATAATACTTTGTGGTGTTGAGGTCATAATCATACTGATGCTGATCTTCCTAAGGAATCGCATCCGGATCGCCATTGCACTCTTGAAGGAAGGCAGCAGGTACGTTTGCCTGAGTTTTGGGAATATATTTTGGGGTTTATTAGGCAATTTCTGGAGTCTACTCTCCTTGAGTTTCATCTTGCACTACCAAGGACATGCTTGTGAGGTGGGCTGATGCCAGCCTATTAAGTTTAACCATGCCAAGTGCAGGGTACTGCACCTCGGTCAGAGCAATCCCAGGCACAGCTCCAGGTTGGGCAAAGAGGAGATTGAGAGCAGCCCTGTGGAGAAGGACTTGGGGGTGGCGGTCAAAGAGAACATGAACATGAGCCGGCTGCAGTGTGCGCTTGCAGCCCAGAAAGCAACCATATCCTGGGCTGCATCCAAAGGAGCGTGGGCAGCAGGTCCAAGGAGCTGATCCTGCCCCTCTGCTCTGCTCTCGTGAGACCTCACCTGGAGGGAGCATTGGGTGCAGTTCTGGTGTCCTCAACTTGAAAAGGACATGGAGCTGTTGGAACAAGTCCAGAGGTGGCCATGAAGTTGATCAGGGGACTGGAGCATCTCCCATACGAAGACAGGCTGAGAAAGCTGGGGCTGTTCAGCCTGGGGAAGAGAAGGCTGCGTGGAGACCTCATAGCAGCCTTCCAGTATCTGAAGGGGGCCTATAGGGATGCTGGGGAGGGACTCTTCATTGAGGACTGTAGTGACAGAACAAGGGGTAATGGGTTCAGACTGAAACAGCGGAGGTTTAGATTGGCTATAAGGAAGAAATTCTTTGCTGTGAGGGTGGTGAGGCACTGGAATGGGCTGGCCAGGGAGGTTGTGAGTGCTCCATCCCTGGCAGTGTTTGAGGCCATGTTGAACGAAGCCTTGTGTGACCTGGTTTAGTGTGGGGTGTCCCTGCTTATGGCCGGGAGGTGGGGGGGGGAGTGTTTGGAACTGGATGATCTTAAGGTCCTTTCCAACCCTAACTATTCTATGATTCCATGATTCTAAGTTGGGGTTGAAGTACAACACTAGATTTGTCCAGCCATGCAGATAGTATAAAGGACACCAGTTATTTGTCACTGAGATTGTGCTTATAAGACCTTTCTCTTTTGCAGTAAGACATTTCTTATCTCCCAGCTCCCTGCCTTAAGAGTATGCTGTTAGCAGCACCATGTATCCTCAGTGCAAAGATGTGTGTGCCAAATGTGGGACACTATTAATAGGACCCTAAGACCTACAGCTGCCAGCTTTGCTCTGTCATTGGGTTGTCTCCAGAGAGACTTATGCTAGTGGTAGAGGAGTGGTGTTGTTTTGGCTGGGGCTCTTAATTTAGGAAAAACTGGATCCTTACGGCTCCAGTCAGCCTTTTGTTTGGACGTGCATAAATCTGCAGAGAGAAAAGGAGAATTCCATGACCAGACATTATAATATGGTGTAGTCCAAGGCTCTTCTTTTCAGCTCTGAGTACAGAGGAAAGCAGAGCAGGATGTGAGAGTTGAGGGCCTGGGAGGCCTCTTCATTTTGTGTTTTCTGAAATCTGGATAGGCTTTATTCATAGTGATTCATGGTTTATCCAGTGCCAACTCTTAGTTCTGGTTTGCATTTGGTTTGGGTTTGTTTTAATGGAATATAAGAAAGGAGAAATGGACTTACCACACCCCTGGATTTCATTGCAAATAGGCTAAGGTCTCATAGGCCTCAGAAGTAGGGCTCTCTTAGAGCACATGGAGTTAGCTCTGAGTTTATCTGTGTGCACTTGCTTGTAGTTTTCTGCCCTCTCTGTTGGCGTTATGGTTCTCAGGAGTCAGGGTTTAGGATTTTTGTAGTGGGATTAGGAAATACTGAAGTTCTGAATTCAGCCAGGTACCTGTTTCCTGTCCTCTGCTACTGTGCAGTTCAAGCATAGCCCTTAATTTTGGCAGCACTGAATTATCCTCTTTAGTTCCTGTTCATGACAATCCAGGAACACTTTTAACTCTCTGCAACACTTTTGTTCACAGCCTTGACAAGTAGAAGGATTTTAGGAAGTTCATAAACTTCTGCTGGAAAGTGATAACATTCTGTGTTTTTTCAGCAGCATGGGAAGGTCACTTGAGGGTGATGGTTTTACTTTCATGCATAGCGCATGAAGTGAAGCTCTGTGTGCAATTCCAGTAAACCTAACAGCCCATGCTGTGTATTCAGGAAGACACAAACCAAGCTGCTAATGACTGGAAATCAAATTGCATTTTTCAATACCTTTTAGCTACTCTTTCAAAAATATTGCAATTGTCTTGAAATCCATAGGTGCAAACAGTTACAGTCGTTACTTTGTCCATGGTGTCAGTGGAAACCAAGAGGCCTCCCATGAGCTGCTGCACACTGCTAGTATGTAGTGACTGTTTCTCCTGTGTGCCTCTTACTCGACTTCTGCATCTCTAGACTGAGACAGAAATTGATGTGTTGCTCTTCACCTCCTGATTGCACACGAAGGTTCCCTTGCACTCTCTCCGGCATTTACTAGTTTAGCAGCAGGAATTGGTAACTTTGTCTGCTTTTACATTTTGGAAACTGCCTCCTGCCAAACACATAGCATCAGAAATGCCAGAAGTCAATCCTGTAGGAAATACTAAGAGACAGAAAGGCTTGTGGTAAGCTTACGGGGTCACTGGAAAGACAATTTAGAGTAACAGGAAGAGGTAGGTGGCCAGAATGCGAAGACAATCAACCTGTAATCTTGAGTGAATGAAACCCTTCTCTCTGAAATCCCCTCTCGTGAGATAACCCAGCTGGAGGCGCTCACCTCTGAGGGCGCTGTGGCTGGTTTACCCAGCAGGGCTGTATCCACTCACAGAGAGGAGGCTCTGGAGATGTAGGAGCCAACATGCTCCAGCTCCTGCTCAGTAGTTGCATTCTAGCAAGAACTATTAGCAGAATGTCAGCCTCTAGAACATCAGCCTTGATGTTAAAACGAGCTCTCTAAGCTGCCAACAGTGAAAGGCCATTCTTCTTTCTGCTTGCCAGCAGCTGAAGGTGAGCACCGTGCAAGGAAAATCATGTAGTCACAGGAAGGTGTTAGCGTGTCCTGGCATTACAAAGGCAAACTGAACGTCCCTGCCCCAAAATAGTTAGTACTTAAGGCAGGAAAGGGGCTGGGAACAGAGTCCTCAAATACAAAGTAGCAAGAGGTAATTTCGGGTGTTTAGGAGCGCAGGAAATCGCATATGAACTGAGCTGGGTGGGACAAAGAAATAAAAGGTCATTACTGCAGCAAGAAGATGTGATTGAAATGGGTTTGTGGCCTGGGAAGAGGTGGATCTGTGAAGCAGTAAAGGAGGAAGTAGAAGACAGGCTGGAACATGGCAAATTGCTAATGTTGATTGTAGTGCTGGTGATCAGAGTGGAGTGGTAGAAATGACAAAGCCGTAAAGACAAAGAACCTGCAATATTCTGAGCTCCGAGCTGTAGATTATGCTACCACTATCGGCGAGTAGCTCAGAGTAAAAAGGATGATGCTAGCAGAGGACTGATAAAAAGCCTGTTTCTTAAATTGCTGCAGCTCACTGACATGTTTTGTTTCTTTCACCAGGGCTATTGGCTACATAATGTCGACATTGTTCTATCCAATCGTCACCTTCTTACTCATTGCAATTTGTATTTCTTACTGGGCTGTGACAGCTGTGTATCCTTCTATTTGTACCTCTCTGGAGGAACAGTCTGCTGGTCTACAAGTCCAGATAATTCTCTGGTATTTCACCGTGGCCAAACCAGTGTTAAAATGACTATTTGGTCACTTGGCACTTGCTGCACCCATGCACTCTTCCTCACTGGGCATTTGCATGTGATGTACCAACTGGACACTGAATTCAATTTCATTAGAAAGAACTGGACTAAACCCATGCCAAGGCAGAGGATCATACAAGCTCTTATATTCTACATAAGGTTGGCTTCAAAGGGTGAAAAAGGAGCCTCAGCAAGGAACGACTATGCCCTTTCTTGGCTGTATGCTCTGTAAACCTGATGTTAATGGTCACTTAGTTAGCTTGTGTGGGGTCCATGTGTGTTTTGTACAAAATAATGTAGGAAAGGAGTGAGAGAGAGCACCCTGAGTCCTCTAAATTGCCTGACAGCAGTCACTGTCTGTTCCTGGAAAGGCAAGGCTTTGGTAAGGTGTCAGAAAGAGTACAGTTGCTTTCTGGAAACAAATTGTTCTTTCTCATGCAAGGGTCAGTTATTTCTGTACAGGACAGTGTCGATTTATCCTTATGCTCTGTGTCTACTGCCATCAAAATCGAAGCTCTCAAAGAACTGCCTAATGTGCCTTGTCAGAGATGGATGTGCAGGAAAGACTGAGTCAGCTTTCAAGGTTATTCCCCTTGCCCACTCTTGCCACGGCATACAGCTCTAGGATGAAGTCTGCCTTAGTTCTGTAAGTAATGAAAGTATTCAGTCTTGTTTGTGGCCCTTCATACACATCTCTGCGTAGCAAGAGTGGTTTTTCTGTTACTGGCACAAGTGTTCTAGTGCTCGTGGTTACCCACTGCAAACTCCTGAGTTGCTCAAAGCCCACAGTTCTGTGATTCCTCCTTAAAATACCTCATTCAGTTTTCTGGCTACATCAGGAGAACCTGTGTATAAAGTAATGGCTAATCAAACACTGTGCAAGTATGCAAACCTGACTTGTGACCCAGAGGTAGGTGTTACAAATACTTACCTGTAGTGAGAGCTATACTAATTGTATTTCTTAATCACTATTAAATGCAATGTGAGAAAATGTGCCTATCTTAACTACTGATTCCTAGTGTTAAATCTGAAAATAGTGCTTCATGTTCAGCTGAGACTCCTTTGTTCAAAGCAATTTAGAGAGATAAAGCAGGTTTTTTGCTGAAGTGTGCTGTGAGCAGGTGAGTATCAACCAGTTTCATTTACTGGGTGAGAAAGAGAACGCAGAAATACAGGTTTATTTGGAAAAGTGTTCCTGAATTCATGAGGATTTCTATTTTTGTGGTTCTCAAAAGGCAGCGGAAGAATTTGAAAGCTGTGCCTCAAACATGCCCAAAGACCAGCCAGGTTTCAAAGCAGAAGCTTGACTGCTTTTGGCACAGTGATGACCTTTATGAAGCTCCAAAAATACTTGTCTTTTGACTTGAGTGTGGGGTTGAATTGAAGTGTTTTTTGAGAACTAGAAATATTTATCAGGGGTTATTTTCAGGTGTTTAAATGTCAATGTACTGCTGTGCTTAGGTACATCCCAGACAATTTCCCACCATCCTGATACCCGAACACTAAAAAAAAGGAAGGGATTAGGAATTGGCTGGTTTTATTTAACACCCAAACTGAGCAAATACATTAATTGAACAACAGAATTAGGTAAGAGTAATTTGATGTAAAAACTACATGAGATAAGTAAGGGTATGCTTAACTATGTCTTACCTTACAGAAGGTAAGCTCTGGCTCTTCTGCAGCTTGTACAGAATGGCATAGCTCAGTTGATCTCAGTTTGGTTATGGTGATTTACACAGGCACCAGATTTGGCCTCTGGTTTTCAAATATTCTTTTTTCCTTGCTATTACTTTTTATGTGAGCAGCTTTTCTTTAATGAAACTGAAGCATTTGTGTATCTTTAAAGTATATTTCTGACATTCAAATTTCATATCTCTAGATTTCAGGGTTAGGGAAAACAGCCCTGTTTGCCAACTGTATAAATCCTTGTACATGTAAACAGATTGCATAGTACTGGAATGTAGTGTTTAATGATCTAATGAGACATTAAGCAGAATGATGTGGTTTGTATTAAGCTACTAAAATTCAGAGCCTGTGAACACAGAATTCAATGCTTATCGCTGTGTTGTTTATTTTTCTTCCTATACAGACTTTTAACACAACCAATGTCACTAAATTGTGTCCAGGTGCTCAGTGTACTTTTGCTTTTTATGGAGGAGAAAGCCTGTACCATAAATACATCTTCATCTTTCAGTTAGCCAATGCCTTTGTCTTTCTCTGGCTGGTGAACTTTGCAATTGCACTGGGTCAGTGTACCCTTGCTGGTGCCTTTGCCTCCTATTACTGGGCCTCTCGAAAACCAGCTGATATTCCACTATGGCCACTCTTCTCTTCATTTGGACGAGCAATACGGTAAGACTGTGGGGCTGGACATGAGCCCCCTCACATATCCAGCAAGTGCATGTTTTACATGTAGGGAAGCCAGACTTGGAATATCAAAGGAAAATGATGGGTCAGCCCTGTGCCTTCCTCTCAGTGGGCAGCCACATCCTACCCAACTGCTCGCTGCCTCCACACAGTGAGACATGGGAGAGAATCAGGAAGGTGAGATTGTGAGAATGCATGGACTGAGATACGGAGCATTCAATAGATAAAGCAGAGCTGTGTGCACAAGTAAAGCACAGTGCGGAATCCATTCATCACTTTGCACTGGCAGGCAGGTTTCAGCCATCCCCAGGGCAGCACAGCTTCATCACGTGTACCAGTGACTTGGAGGACAAGCACCATCACTCCAAATGTGTGTGTCCCCCGGCTTCCTTCTTCCCCCAGCTGTTACTGTTGAGCCCACCATATGGTGTGGGATATCCCTTTGGTCAGCTGGGGTCATCTGTCCTGTCTGTGTCATAGAATCATGTAGAATCACAGAATCATGGAACAGTTTGGGTTGGAAGGGACCTTAAAGCTCATCCAGCTCCAACCCCTGCCACAGGCATTGACACCTTCTGCTAAAGCAGCTTGCTCCAAGCTGGCCTTGAGACACTGCCAGGGATGGGACATGGCAGGGGTGAGTTTATCCCCTCCAAACTCCTTGTGCACTCCCAGTGTGTTTGCTGGGGTGAGGAGCAGGAAAGGCCTTGATGCTGTGTAAGCACTGCTCAGCAGTAGCTAAGACATCCCTTTGTTATCAACACTTGTTTTCATCCCAAGTCCAAAACATAGTGTTGTGCAAGCTACTATGAAGAAATCAAACTCTCTTCCATCCAAACCTGGTCCAGTCAGGAAAATGTAGTTGTTAGGGGGAGGCTGAATTCTGTAGCCCAACAGCAGCTCCATCTCCTCAGCTCCAGTCAAGTACAAGGCTGAGCAGGTATTCCCAGTAGGCACACACACCCAAATACATGTATGCAACACATGTATACACAGCTGGCCACACTGGCAGACACAGCACTCAAACGTCAAAAGCACTGATGGCTTCATCCTGTTCCTCTGTCTTGTGGATCAGGGCAATGGTTCATTAGTATGTGTAATTCCCACTAATAGGCCTTTCTCTGGTTATAATTTTATTTCTATGTATACACACACATGCACATATATGTATAACTGTAAATATGTACATATGTGCAATATAGCAGTTATTTATTTTGTTCTAGGTACCATACAGGTTCGCTGGCATTTGGAGCCTTAATTCTTGCAGTTGTCCAGCTTATTAGAGTAATACTGGAGTACTTGGATCACAAACTGAAAGGTGAGATTTATGAATATACCCTAGCTTATCAAGGCCTCCTCTGGTAAATCCCTTCCTTCCTCTCCCAAGATGTTTTTCATCAATGAAAAGAGAGCTTTAGCTGTTGTAGTTGCATTTGAAGCCAGTGAATTTATGCTGATTTACTCAAATTGCGGCTGTGTCCTTGGGAACCCAGTGCAAAGTTTGTGTGGGGGATGTGGATCTACTCTAGTTGAAAGCTACTGAGCTAAATTTGGTCGAGAAAGAGAGTCCATACCTAGAAGAAAAGAAGTAATGCTTCTGCTTTTGTCATAATGTAAGATTTTCTCACGAATACCTTTCCATGTTCTAAGAATGACACTTCGGGAGCTCTGTGTATGATGTACTCTCCTCTTTTCCAGGTACACAGAACTCCTTCACTAGATTTCTACTCTGCTGCCTCAAATGCTGTTTCTGGTGTTTGGAAAAATTCTTAAAATTTATAAACAGAAATGCCTACATCATGGTATGTGCTGTCTCTGCAGGTGATCTGCCCTGTCTGGGGCACTGACATACACTAGCCACTCCTAATGGCTCAGCAGCCAGCGGTACTAGAATCTGCTGAAAAAGTAATGGGATTTATAAGAGTTATCAGGAATGCATGTGGTCCTACCGTGGAAAAGACTTTTTGTTTTCCCTGAGTCTAAACTCAGCTTGTTTTCATGCCTGTCCTGGTCCATCACCCTCACCCCCAAAAGTAGGTGGGAGGAGATGGCATAACTGATTAACTCCCCATCTGAGTCAGCAATTGAAATCCTGATTTCAACAGGAATATGAGCTCGTTTCATATGGCATGTTGATGACACTTCTGTTTGGAGGCAGTGTTTGTATAAGGCATGTGGTATCTGTACTTCCTCCTGAAAGTTAAAAGCACAAATTCTACCAGAGCAGTAGTGCTGTTTCTCTAAAATAACCCTTCTTAGCTTCCAGAAGAGAGCTTCCAGATTTTCATCTAAATAAACACACACAGATGTCAGCTTAGGATGCTCTGACTGGAAGCAATATCATTGTTTGAATGGTAGAGTTCTGGCTTGTTATCTCAAAAGAGGTGGCTGGAATGGATCCATTATAACCCATGTTCATGCAATTGGTGTTAAAAATTAATGCCATCTGGAAGAGGAAGCACTATTGTTGAGTATCTTGTGTACAGTTGGTAAACTGAACACGCTGAGAGCTGTTCTAGTATATCTTACCCTGGCAGATGCTGTTCCAGGAAGAAGAAAAGGTTTTGTTCCTGAATAACTTTAGCTGCTTTACTTTATGCTGATGTAAATCCACTCTTGATACTGGTATTCCTGATTCTTATTAAGTGAGAGCAGTGTCAGGTCCAAGGAGAGACCTACAGGGGTCAACTCACTTCTGCTCTACAAGTGACTGTTCTTTCCACTGACTATAAATCTAGTGCAGGTAGCAAGCAATGTGAGAATCCCTCATCAAGTACCTGATTTGCTTGACTTGGCAAACTCAGTACTGCGTCTCCTGCCTGCCGGAACACTGGGGTGGCACACTTGTCACCAGGTCATTTGAAGGGAAAAGATGGATAATACTCTGTCCCAGCCTGGTGGGAACATTGAGAGGTAGTGGGTGACCGGGGAAAGTGCTTTATGTTCACCTAAGTCCCAGTGCATGTACCAGAACCGTGCTCTGGAAGATGCTGGCACACAAGGGGGAATCCTCATTATGTGAATACTGAACAGCTACTGCTTTTTGCAGATTGCCATCTATGGTAAAAACTTCTGCACCTCGGCGAAGGAAGCGTTCTTTCTGCTCATGCGGAATGTGGTGAGGTAAGGGGCTGCCCCCCAGGACTTGGAATGCCGGGATTTCCTGCCATCATGCTCTGAAGACAGACTCCTGTTCTCTCCCATTATTTGAAGATACTTCTGTCCTCAGACATGGCCAGCAGGCTCTCCAGCACAGCAACCTATGCAAAGCTGATGGAATCCGACAGTTTTGTTGTGATTTGCTCTTTCAAATTCATAAGCATCTGGTATAGATTCCTCCAAGGAACCAATTGAGCCCTTGATAGGAGACCTGCACATATACAGGAATGGGGTGCTCAAAATCTGCTATACGTGTGTTTCTTGAGCCTTGGCCCATTCACTCTCTGTGAAAAAGGAAAGCAGAAATACTTAAATCTTCAGAGTAAACCAGAAAACTTATGGGGTGTCAGGGAGTGGAAGAAGAGAGTACTTTGCTTTCCAAACCAGTATCTGTAACATACCCACATATCCCCTAGTGCTGGGAACTCCCCTGGCCCTTTTCCCTACTATAAAAACTGCTGCCAAGCTCCCTGTTCTCATCAGTACTTTTCCTCGTTGCTCCTTCCTGTACTACTGTGAGATCAGAAAATAGTGGAAGAATTAACTTAGGAGCAGGTCATGTTGATACAATAGCAGACAGCCTGGTTGCCAAGCAAGAAACACAATAAAACTGGTTAGGTGATTCAAATTAAGTGAAGGACTAGGAGGTGGAGATGAATAGAGAGGGAGGCTGAAATAGGAAAATGAAAATGATGCTTAAGAAACTGGAGCAAAGAATTGGAGATGAGAGAATGGAGTGCATTCGTTCTATTACCATACAGTAATAGTGGCGCAGTGATGCCCACACCTGTGCAATAGGACAGAGAAGCTGCCTTCATTTTTTTTCCTAACATCACCTCACTGTTGTTTGTGGTTTTACTCTTAATCATTAAGAGCAGTAGCTAAAAGCCAGGCATGTACTTTTCATTGTTTCAAACTCAGATGTTTTTGTCTTGTGTATTTTGCTAATTTTGAATTCTGACAGGTTAATGATGATTTACTCTCTTTAATATTCCTGAGCGTTCATCTTTCATGGTAGTCAGTGCTGTGCATTACCATATCCATAGCCTTCAGGCTGATGATACAAAGCTCATTTTCCATCCCATTATTTACCTGCAGTTTCTGGTAGGACAGGCTTGAAGTGTTTCTAGCAGGAGCTCCCTGCTGTTGCTTTCAGTGAGGGCTGCAGATTTACTGTCAGTTCTGCTGTCTACCTTAATTCATCCATTGGTGATTGTCTCTCTGCTTTGAAGCCTCCTGCCTTCAGTGTTGTACCATGATATCTTAAAATAGTGGATTTGGCATGGTATGGGGTCGTGAAATGTGGCCAGATGGAGCAAAGTAAGAAGAAGACCTACAAGCATTGCTGGTTTTTTTCTGTGTGTATTTTGCCTCTTCTAGCCTGGTTTATCTATGACCCTAGAAGAAAGGCTCAAATAAACATAATTTGATATTTTTTTTTTTTAACCATCAAGAGCAGTGAATGGTCTTACACTGCAGAATCAATATTGCTGTATTAACTCACCAAGAGGCGCAGTGCTGCTTTGCTTCCTAGGATCAGGCTGTGACAAAACCCATCTCAGTGTTGCATTTCTGCGTGGTTGTATTGTCAGCCCATGAAACCAGCAGAAGACACCTTCTCGGTCATGTTTGTCAGTTATCTGTAGATAAACTATAGATTTAAGGAGAAATAATGCAAGTGTCTGGATGGTGATTGTGTATCATTTGTCCTTTGCTGACAGAGTTGCAGTTCTGGACAAAGTTACAGACTTCCTTTTATTCCTGGGGAAAATCCTCGTTGCTGGTGGTGTAGGTAAGCTAATGTTTTTTTTCCAACATTCTGTGTTCTGATACCTACAAGCATGCCATGTTTGTATGTGCTTAGTTAACAGCTAGGGGTTCTTCTGGGTCATACTATTTGGGAAGCCTTCCAATGTTTGTGGGGTTTACAGAATTGAACTAAAATAATTCTTTTCATTCTTCTCCCTCTCCCTCTGCTCCGTGTGCTGTTGGCAGCATCTTTTAACGGGAGGAGGTGGGGCAGGTCTGCAGGAGATGGGCCTGAAGCTCTTCTGTATTCAAACTCATTATAGAATCATAAAATAGTTAGGGTTGTGTTGTAGTTTGAACCCAGCCAGGCAGCACGTTCACCCACTCAACCCCTCCTTCCTGCCCCCCCCCCCCCTTTCCCCCCCCCCCCCCGAGGGGGGGGGGGAAAAGGGGGCGGAGAACTCC
>NDXB01005270.1:0-38319 GCA_002631895.1 Agapornis roseicollis
CAAAACACCAGCTACTAAAGAGAAGAAAAACTGACTGCAACTGCTGAACCCAGGACACCCACAAAAGGGAGGAAGAGAGGAGGAAATCCAAGCAAATGTGGAGGTGTAGTTTCCTCAAGTTCAGTTTGTATAGCTCCTGTAACTTCTGTGAAGAGAGAAACAGACAACTCAGAATACCAGTCCTGGGCCCAGCGCAGAGTTTGGTCTCTGCATTTGACTCCGCAGTCCCTGTATGTGTGTGAACTTGGGCACCACTGAAGTTGTGCTGCAGGAACCACAGTTTTCTCAGAGCAGATCATGGAAAGGTGGTAATAACAGTGTCAAACCACTGATTATAGGGTCTGAGCATCAGAGTCTGCAAAGATCAGCCTCCCAGTGCAAAATACTCTGAGTGAAAAAGCTGTGCCATGTGGGTTCCGCACATTGTCCTTCCTGTGCAAGGATCAGTTTCCAGGAGTTCCCTGAAAATTATGAACAAATCCATAATTCAGAGATCTTGTGAGATCAAATGTGTGGCATCTTTTTCATAAGTCAATATTTACTACTGGCACTGTATACAATTAGTTTATTGCAGTCCTGCCTATTGCAGGACTGCTAAAGCAGATTTTTTATCTAAAAACATTTTTCTGGACAGATGTTTTAGGTAAGAAACTGTCCTATGACCATCACCGAGTGTAATGACCGAGTAATGACCATAAAAATGAGTCATTACCACACATCTAGTAAATGCAGAGATTTCCAAACTCAGGCCTGCAGACATTTTGGGTTTTTCAAGGTAAATGTTTGCCTCTCATTTGCATCAAATTTGATTAATATTTACTCTCCCTTAGCATCTGAACACAATGAGGGGAAGCAGATTCCGTGCATGTATCCAAGGTCATTTTATTCCAGGCACACCAAAGGGGAAAAAAATCACTAATGTTAAAAAAGGACAGCTCACTTCCAGCAAAGGCCTCATCATGCCATCATGTCTCTGTTCTTGCTCAGGAAGAAGTCCTTGCTCCACCTGCCCTCACATGCTGTATTTTTAAGTTGTTTCATGGAATCTCATATCTTATTTCTTTCTCTCTCTTTTTTTGTGATTTCTCCCCCTCATTCCTTCAGTGATTCACAGAGCTTTTCATCCAAGGTAATTTAATTTTGTTTATTTTGGATAAGTAACATTTAGCTATTCTACTCCCAGAGTCCTGTCTTATTTAACCTTTTACCTCAACATGATGACTTCCTTCTTTTCAGCTTCAAATCACTCCCTGAATCCTGTGGAAAAATCTGTTGCAAAGAGAAAAAGAAATAGTTCGTTCACCAAATCTGGGCTGGAGTGGCCAGGATGTAAGGGCTTGAAATTTTAGCAGCAGAGGCTTCCTCCCAGCCTTGTGGTCAGAGTTCAGAACAGCAAATGTTACAGGAGATTACTTAGGAAGGTAGGTCTTAAAGCAGAGACTAAAAAAAACATGTCAGAAATGTTTGTAATTTTGCCTCCTGGTCCAAGTATAGATCTCTTGTGGTCTTTTCCTCAGCCCTATTTTCTGTAAATCCATAATTCATCCAGAAATTCTTCTCAGCTTCTTCTGACTTGCTGTGTCTTCTTTTTTGCTAGGTTTTCCCCAATACCTTTTTGACTTTTCAGTGCATATTTGTGTCATAGTAATTGTATCTATATAGTCATATGGATTTATTATTAGAAATCATTGTATAGCACTAATACTTGTGAAACAAAGCATTTGTAGCTGTGAGTAGTAAATCTTTGATCAACAAAACGGCAAGGTAAGTTACAGAAAGAAGAAAGCCTTTCTTTTGGTGGAGATATTTCTGAGGGTTTTTATAAAATATTTGAGACTTTCCCTCACTGGCAGTAAAATTCTAATCTACTTGTCTGCTAAAAAAGCATTTTTAAGTGATAAAATTAGCAAAATCCTCTTTCACCTTCCACTAAAAACACTTTTCTTGAAACTGAGTAGTTGCTTCAGCATTTCTCATATTCTGGAGTCTTCACCTAAAGATACTTCTGAGTATTTATGATTAAAATAATACTAGAATTATACTGAAGTATCAGAGGAGCAATTTTATATGCGTTTTGTGTCTATATATATGTGAGTATTTTGTACGCATTTGTGCAATTTTTAAATAGTTATGGGTAGACTGTATGACACTATTGTATGACAACATGGCATGGTGTTGCATAGCAATTGTGTAATGTATTATGTTTAGCTATGTTATTTTATTACATTTACAGAATATTTGTGCAAAGATGATAATACCTATTTGATTTTGGGGTTTTCATCCTTTGTGCATCATATGTTGTGCAATACCACTTGTCCCTGTTGTCATTTATACTTGCTATAAATATAAGCCTTACTTCACTGAAAAGAAGAATTTTTTTGCTCAATTTTGTTCAGATGTTTAAAATCTGTTTTCACTTGTACTCAGGATGAAAACTGAACTAAAATTAATTTCTCAGTGGGACGGAATATCCTAAAATATTTCAATTTAAAGTGTTTAATTTCAAAAAGTCATATCAAAAAGTTTGGATATTCCTGGTCTGAAATGGTTTGCACTTGGTGAAGGGAGAGGACCCATTGCCCCTAAGTTCACTGTGACATTAACCTCAGTCTGCCTGGCAAACTGGCACCCCATCGGACATGTATCAGGTATCGGATGATTAAATTCTCTGTTAACTCTTTGGCTCTTGGCAACTCCTTGCAGTGCGTCAGTCTCTGGGACAGTGTAAAATGAACATCACATCTCACATTGCCATGTGGAAGGTGTAGCCTGGCCAAGCTGTAACAGGGTGATGTGTGGTGGCCCAGCTGGGTCAGGGAACCATTCCACATTAAAAAATACTACCTTTTTATCACTTTGGCTATTTTTAACTCACAGCAGTTTTCCTGTCTGGTTCACAGCATCCCCCATAAGCAGCCCTTCTAGCACAATCAATATGTGTCATGGCGTGGAAGCAAGCAGCAAAGTGCAGGAGCTGCCTGTGTTGGTATTGAGGCTGAAGTCATCAAACTATGGCAAGGGTTTTATTTTCTCCCTGACTTTGCTGTCAGACAAGAGGGAACTGGGTCAAATGATGACTTTTAGCAGTCTGCTGCTAAACTTATGCCTAAAACCATGTCCAGGTAACAAGAATAAGCACTGACACTATGATGGCAGTGTAAATTTACAGTAGGTTATTTGTATAACATGTAGGGGGATGGAAGAAGGTTAACTTGAACTTCAATAAAGGGTAGAGTAAGCTCTAAAAGATGACAAACAATAAATAAATGACAACTTCTGTGACATGCATAATCCCAGCCCATGTCTTGACTGGATCTAAGAGCTAAGAGCAGTGGTGGGGGTGTTCTTAGTTTAATCACGTTTTTACATTTTGACACCTTGCAAGACCAAGTAAGAAGGTGCAGTGTGCCAGGCACAGAAAAGCATACGTGTAGTATCAGCAAGCTTCCTGATCCTGTGGTAAGTGTTGTAAGATCAGTATTTCCTTGAGGTCTGTGTAGTAAACTATGAGAACAATGCAAGCCAACTCTCAACCATCTGCAGAAGATGGTATTTCTCTCATCTTGCTTTCCTTTTGCTTCTCAGTGTTGCCTGACAGCTGTGGAGCCAAGATGATCATCCCACAGGATCAGAGGGAACTGAAGATAAAGTCTGTGCTCCTAGTCCTTGCCTATGTTCTTTCCAAAAGATGGGAAGCAGAGAAAGGGAAAAGCTTCCCAGGGAAGTGCAGTAAGGAATTGCCTTAGAAAAGATAATTCTCTGAAGTCTGGAAGTTTAGTAAATATTTGGTTTTATACCTCAAGGCCAGCAATGTTTGAAATGCTATTTTACTCAGAGGCAAAATAAGTTTGTGCTTTAATTTAAGCATTCATTCTGGCCTGTATTTAATCTGCCACAGAGTAAACTATCATACAAGTATGGCTTTCAAGAATGCTCATTGTGCATCCACCCTCTGGCTTCTACGTTATCACAGGTGATGAAGGATTGGAATTCAATAACAGATGAGCTGTAGAGCTGGCCCAGAGGGTTAGCACTGTCATCTGGGCTCTGAGTGTCCGGTAAAGGACTTTTGCATAGCATGTTTCTTGAAGGATTGGAAAACCTACTTCAATGTGCAGAACTCAAGAAGTAGCAGAGGTAAGCTCCAGAGGGAGCCTCCTCCAAACCTTCACAGCCAAGGCAGATTGCTGTAAAGAGAAGCCTTTGGGAAAAGGAAGTCTTTTCCAGCCAAAGGGATTCCATCAAATAGTAGTGTGTTTGGCCATTCCACTGAGTCCTTCTGCAATATTTGAAGTGAGAAGATTATTTCTCATGCACAGCCCATCTGCCTTGCAGAGGAGCTCAAGAGCAATGAATGTGGGCTTCAGCCTATGGGATGCTCTGTGGTTTATTAACCTTAAAGAAGTTGCATCGACTTCAGCTGTGATGTCAAGTGAGTGCTGTGTCTTCAAAACCCTTTGCAAATGTACCTCTGTGTTCCTAAGGTGGTAGCCTTGTCTAACGGTTATAATAAAACCTGTGTGTCAGAACTGAAGTGTTTTATAGGTCATCTATCACCAGCTCCCGTGTGACTGAGTCTCTTCCTGTATCACAGCATGCCCATTTGTAAAATAGATCATACTTAGTTACATCAGAGGATGGGTTTGTGGGACTGATAAAATGCCTGCAAGCACTGCAGAATCTTTAAAAACGATATTGCTCTTTTCTTGGTTAAGCTGAGTATCAACAGTTATTCCAATTCTTTGCACAAAAAAGAAGCTGTCACTTCTGTACCACAGTTGTCAAAGCTTTATTGCAAAGGCAAGGCTGAAAGAGTTTGTCTCTCCTTCCATGGTGGAGTAATACATACGTTACTATATACCTGGCTTTCAGTCTAACCACAGTTAAATTGCCACCTCATTTTGAAGAAAGCAGATTTATTTTGTGAGGCAGAGTGGTCTCTGGCAGATGCCATATTCCCTGGTTGTTGTTGACCATTTGATCACAAGTGGAGCTTCAGGCATCAAACAAAACTCTTTATTTTGACCAGGAGACTGTAAGAGCTGGAAAGGGTTGCTTCTTTGAAGAACTTTGCTCAAAAGTGCCCAAGTCCTTCTATCCCTTTCCCCCTGAAATCACTGATTTTTAGTGTAAATTACTGATTTTTAGTGTAAATTAGTGTTTAGAGGTTATTCTTTGCCCTCATCAGAGGTGAAAATTTGCACACAAGTAACTATGTCAGTTGTGAGGGTGACTTTTTCCCACTGCTGTCATATTTGTAAAAGATACACCTGTAGGTATTATATGTAAATAATCAGTGACATAGTTATTCTTGTCCCCTAAGGGAGGTCTCTACCAAAACAAACCATGTCTGAACATCAATACAACTATTCCTCCAGTAAGGAGAATGTACTTCTTTTCAGATCTCTTATATTAACTGGGGGAAACAGGGAAGCAAGGGAAAGCTTTGTGAAGGTGATGAAGCCTTTCACCATTGCAATACTGAGATTAAACACTACACAGGGTTGTACTGATGTTGTATCCCTTTTAAACGCATGCAACTGGTAAATCACAGCTGGTCTTACACCACTTGAAAGTAAGTGCAGGAGAACCCTTATATTGTTTTTTAAGCCTTTCATAGTAGTAGTTTTTTTAATTTAAGTGATTGCTGGATTAAGTTAAATGAATAGCAACCATTCCTGAATTGTATTTGAAAATGCCTGTACTGGATAGAAAAGCCAACATTTGGGTTTTTTAGACCACTGACAAAGATTCGCTTGGGAACCACAGTAAGACAGGATGCTTTTAAAAAACAGAGATACAGCTGTGGTGTGTAGCACCAACCAGCTAAGGCATTCAGGCTAATCACTCAAGCAACTGGATGAACTGAGAAGCTATTTCTGAGCGTATACACCCGCTGTAGGCGTGTTGCTGTGTGTGTGGATTTGGAGATAGCTGACATAGCCAAGATACAAGAAAATACAGTTCTTTGGAGTCAGCTCACCGGGAACTGAAGAAAATGGAAAGGCAGAGACTACACCACCTTATAGATTTCAGTCTTTTTATTTATAAATATATATGCCTTATGAACTGCCATTTTGCAGGTTTCCCCAGCTGCCTCTGCCTGTAACCATTCTTTTTTTAAGCAGTATGTGGTTCTGCTTCTTTTCTTCTTGCTGTCCTACAGCAATTCTAATGTGTACTGGTACCATGATTTGGAGATTATATCTGCTGCCCGTGAAACTTGGGGCTCACAGGATCTGTCCTATACTGAAGGATTAATTTGTAAGGTAACTGGCCAACAGATTGATTGTTAAACAGTGTTCAAACACTGTACACACCACTTTACACCAATGTTTAAAATAGCCAAGTACCAATTGATGTGGCTTTCCTTCACTCCAGCCACTTATTTTAGCGCAATTCAGAGGCATACCCAGTCTTCTAACTCAGATAACCCAGAGGTTCTGAATGTAAAGACATCACTGCAGGCTCAGATACCTGCAAATATTTATAGCATGTGCCTCAGCAGTTTCCTTTCTTCCCTACAATTATTTGAGGGCTGTAAGCCAACTCCAGCACCCACAGTGAACTGATTTAAATCAAGATTTGAATCACCAAGCAGGAAATCTTGGTTTAAATAATAGATCTTATCTCTTTTTGTAGTAGTAGCTTATGCTAGTTCTTTTTTGAAAGAAAAGTTCTCTTTCATGGGTTCAGCCATTAGAACACCTTGATTTATAACAAGAGATAGTACTCAATGAGGTCTTCTTGTTAACCAAAAGTATTTATCTATGCACATTTATTATGATGATAAATTAAGAATCACTTTATCAGTTTCTTAATGTTGTCATATTTTTAATTGGAAAATGAAGAATGGTTCACTTATTTCCAGATTTTTTTCTTGGTTTTATGAATCTATGAATGAAAACTAGAATTCAATCAGAATTTCTCAAAATAGCCTAATCATAGAATCATAGAATCATAGAATAGTTAGGGTTGGAAAGGACCTTAAGATCGTCTAGTTCCAACCCCCCTGCCATAAGCAGGGATACCTCATGTTGCTTCAATATACTGCCTCAGGTGGCAAAACCAAACCAAACCAAACCAAACCAAGACAAAACACTAAAACCAAAAAATAAAACCCCATACTTTTTTGTAAGTTTAGAAGTAACTGGGTTTTTACTATTAATAATTAGTGATCAGCCACTGAATTAAGTTGTAGCTGAGAAATTGCAGGACTCATTGTATCCATTTTTGTTCATCGATTGCAGAAGGAAAAGCAAGTAAGTCCTCTCCCTTTTTTTAACTTCTCTATGGTTTCTCAAATGAACTTACTGAACAAAACTAACTGAATAAGATTAAGTGATTAAATGTTCTGTATGAGCAGAGATGCTACTGCTTCCAAATCTGGTTTTCTACTTCAGCAAATGGTTGACACAGGGAACCCGCCTAATTCACTGGACTAGAACTTCAGCAGTAGCAGTATGTTGCTGAATGTTGCTTTCATAAATGATATCATCTTAAGCCCTGCTATGAATTGGTTTCATTTCATATTTCATTTAAGTAAGTCTATGGGTTTGAAGTGTTTATTTCATGTAGTGTTGTTAAGGTTTGAGTGATTTTCTTTTTGTCTGTTATATCGGCTACCAGGGAGGGTAGAAAAGGCAGTGGCTTGTGTTCTGCGCAGCACTGCTAATTTAATTCAAGTTACACACGTTGTGAATTGGCACAAAGTTTGTGCTGTCAGAAACCGCAAACTGCATTAAAATGACCTGGAAACCTCTTTTGCCAGATGGAGGAGAGTATTTTCAAGCTCCAGCTCTTACAGAGGAAGGGAACCGATCACAGCTGCTATGAAAGATTTTCGACCTAAGGATCTTGCTCTTCCAGGGTGGTGTCCCAGGAGGAGGATGGGGCTTAAAGTAGAGGGCAGAAACTACTCTACTCTGAAAGAACACAATGTGCAGCAGGTTACTATAAGAGCCATAGGATTTCATGCCTATAGGAGCACTTGTCTTCCAGCTTTTTTTTTCCTTGCATGGCACATACTCTGTATCATGCGGCAGGGAAGACGCTATGGATCTCTTCTACTACCATTGCTGCTGCATTCAGCTTTGGAGCAGGAAGATGTGCTCATCTCCTTGCTCTTTTTGAGACCCCAAACATGGGACATATACACAGCACCTCCAAAAAGGAAAAACAAGAACTAATTCTAAGAGCACTCTTCTGTGCTCTTCATTGCTGCATTTTGATGTGGTAGTTCTCTGGTGCTTGCCCAGTTCTTAGACCACTGACCATTGCACTCCTTGTGGCTCACAAGCTTATCCTTCAGAATAGAAGAATTTACTTCATTGTTATCTCTGCATTTTGGACAGACGCACACTTTTTCAGCAAAGATCTAGAGAAATATTTCTGGCAGTGTTCATGGCCAGGCTGGATGGGGCTTTGAGCAGCCTGGTCTAGTAGAAGGTGTCCCTGCCCTTGGCAGGGGCTTGGAAATAGGTAATCTTTAGTATCCCTTCAAGCCCAAACAATTCTGTGATCAGCAGTTGCAGCACATGAACACAAAGTGCCAGTAGTATCTCCTGGCCTAGCCAGGAATTCCCTAGGCTAAAAAAACAACCATCTCTGGCAGGAGCAGCACCTAGGACCATCCCTCCTCAAGATCTTTTTTCCTCTGTATAGCAGTACAAGGAAGGGGATGGAGGTCGTAGAAGCAAATGACAGTTGAGGCATAGGGCATTCCCCAGGGAATTCGTGGCTGGCCAGAGTTAATGGCCCTTCAGTTTGCTTTGGGCTATCAACTCTCCCAGCTATTCATTAATCCTTAGGAAATGCCCTGTGACTCACTTGTTATTGTTTGAGTAGGTTGTATGAATCAACAATATCCTGCATCTGCTCTAGGTATTTAAGACAAGAATGGAGGGTAATACATGTGCTTTTTCTATGAAAGCATGCTGTATTTGCATCCAGAAACCTTTAGTTCTCCCTCTTAACATTGATCAAATGTACTGAGAAAGGATACCTCATCAGTAAAATTACTAGAGGCTAGAGGATACAGATGAAATGTCTCACCTCTTCAAGGTCTTTTTGCTATATCTTTTCCATCCCCAGCATCCCATTTGCAGGTCGTTTTATACCTTTCACTGACTTTAGAACATGGACAGCTCTTCATGATAACTTGTAAGGACTCACCAGGTAGCTGAGTATTAAATTCTGGGCAGGGTTGCTGAGTAAGAGTCACACTTACACCGCCTCTCTGCTGGAAAGGCCTGGAAGTGTTACAACATTAGCAGAAAACTCCTCTGAGACAAGTCAAAAGGAAAACAAAGAGTGATATACTTTCTATTGCAAGAAAGGGAATTATCTGAATAGGTATAATCAAAACTCTGAGTTGTTTATAGAGCAGCTAATACATATATAGGAGGACTTGATACATCTTTGTTGGGAAAAACGCTTTTTATTTTGGCTTTTCACTTGCCACACATTTATCACAATTTTGAGATGTGCATTGCAGATGATGGATACATAACACCGTGAGCTCCACTGTAACATGCAGTCCCTTCTGACTGAGGCAATCTGAACCTTATATCTGCATATTCTAATTTTGGCATGCACCGGTTCTGCACAGACTTTACCATGATAAGAAATTCTATAGCATTGCCATGGAAGAGCTGATTTTTTACTAGCCGCACACTCTGCAAAAATCATTTTTTTTCGCCCCATTGCTCTTACTTGTAAGAAGCTGGGTTCTACCTGAATCTGTACCCATCCTTGTATGGGTGGATCCTTAAAAGTTCTGTGGCTTTGCTCTGAGACTGTGTATTTCATTTTAGGTGTAGTGTCTGCAGGCATCCCCCTTGTTCCTGAGCTGAATAACAGTGCACCTCAAAGGAACAAAACACTGGAGCTGACTCACTTCCAGACCAGAGAGAATGACGGGCTTGGTCTGAATGCATGTCAAAAAGAAAACATAAGAAGCTAGTTACACAGAGATGGCTGCTGGGAAAAGTGCTTACAGACATGCTCTGAACTACCTCCATGCTGGGATAGAAGACTAAGTATTGCAAATGCCAGCTTAAGCAAGAATGAAAAGCAGATGCCAGGTCTACCTCCTTTGAAAAGGAAACCCTTTGTTGTTCCCAGCACACTGGCACTGGTTGCCCAGTGTTGTTCTCTCAGGCCTCAGATCAAATCTAATTTATTTTTTATTTCAATTTGTAAGCTGATCTAGGAGAACAGCATGGCTCACTGTCTGTTTTGGCAGAGGTTCCAAGCCAGACTCTGACAGCCCAGTTCTGGCTCACTGTTGGGTGCTGTATATTTGCAGATAGAACCTAAGATAAGGTGCTCCCCATTCAGTGCCTTGTGTCACTTTTGTAGAGGGGCTGCAAGCCATCAGGCCTCCAGGAACACTATTCTTCAGGAGCTGCCTGCACTTTATTACCTACATCATGATCCAGTCTCCCACCTCTACTAGCCCAGTGCATTTAAAAACTCTTGTGGGTTTCAAAAGCCTCATAAGACTTCTCTGATAGTTCACAACATACAGCAGATGAGGGAGCTGGGAAAGGAGGGAAGTGAAGCCACAGAAGTTACATATGCAAGAAGAAAGCTGAATTCTTATGGAAGAGACACTGGACGTACATCTTATGCAAATTTGTCTCAGATATCAGCAGTTTTAATACAAGCTCATGGACCCCAAATTGAGCTAGACAGACTATTGGTGTTTATGAGGCCATGTGTGACCACATCCCGGTTACCATGTTGTTACATAGAGTGTTCTTAAAAAGCAATGTCTGGTGGATTCTGAGAAAATGAGAAATTTGGTACCAGCCTGTAGTTGAAATTTTCTTCAAGCACAGGGATATGGTACCCGTCACCCTGTTGGGAGTCCTGTAGTATCTTGTTTAATTCTTTGTCACACATTCACAGTGGACCCGTATGCATTCTTCATTTTAAAAACTAAACCCAAAC
Source organism: Agapornis roseicollis (assembly GCA_002631895.1). Lineage (NCBI taxonomy): Eukaryota > Metazoa > Chordata > Aves > Psittaciformes > Psittacidae > Agapornis > Agapornis roseicollis. The sequence goes on from NDXB01005270.1 coordinate 10,957, forward strand.
CAACCAACATTGTTATTCCCAGTGGTTTCCACATGCTCAGTAGTGGACTAATCTTGAGTTCTGTGAAATCTGATATTGTGCTGGTAACACGCACAATGAGCCTTTGAAGAACCCCCTTATGGTTGCCTTTGCTTGTCATGTAGCTTCAGTGGCAAAACATACATAAACAGAGAAATGGTTTATTTTTCTATATTTCACTGTGCAGTTTAGTAACTAAAAAGTAACAACTCTCTTTACCTTTTACTTTTGAAGTTTGCACCTCTTGCTCTGTTGCTGTTATCTTCTACTTGTAAACGCACCAGGCTCTTGAAAATCTCCATGGGTTTGGAAGTGAAGAATCTTCTTTTCATACTACCCTAACAAGCCTAGATGATCTTCTTCCTCTGCCTATACCACAGGAGAATCCTTAGGGGTGAGTGTATGGCTGGGATATAGGCCAGAACTTAACCTGTAGATAGGGAAGGAGCTGGGACACACAATGGCCAGCAAAGTAACAGCTCCAAGTTGTTTCCTTGGCCCTTGTCTCTTGCAAGGCAGAACAGATGGCTGATTTTGGGGACCCGGGATGCAAGAGAAGAAGGGGAAGAAGCTGGAACCTGTAGCTGGCTCCTGTTGAGCCTTTGATAAGTCCTCCTACTGGCTTCTTGGACAGGCAATTATAAGTAATGGTGCATGGTCCCTTTCTTTCAAGACCATTATGTCTTCACAAGGTGCAGGTAAAAGTAAGGCAGTATTGTTTTCCCAAGCCTATCGCTCTGGGTAGGAACATCCTCTTGCTCCAGACCCTCTGTCCATGGGTGGAGAATCTCACAATGGTGTATGCTCTATGGAATAAATACTGAATCCACAGCCCCTCTGCCAGCACAGTGGGCTCTTCTAGTCCATCTTATATTTTTCTACAATAATGTGGCTTCAGTAGTTAAAAATATGTGTTGTATGTGTTCTGAGGAGACTATTCCAGGACAAATGATAGAAGAAAGGCACTGACTGTTAGCAGTTCACTGAGTTTACCACTTTTCACCTCTGCTTCTGTATATGAATAGCAAAGCTTTAGCTTTTCTTTCATATCAGAACACAAGAGTACTTCCATTTAAAAAAGAAAATAAATTATTTAAAATGTCTCTGCAGTCAGCATTTTCACTACCTTAATAAAATATAATTTTCTCTCTGCGCATCTCAAAGCAAAAGCTGTTTCTTTGCCCTGTACGCCTGAGCTCCAAGTTTTAAATAAAAATGAGCGTATTGAATTCAAAGTACTGTGGAGCTGAATCTTACTACAAGGCTTAGACCAACACATACATGATTTTAATACCTGGAAATGTGTGGATTGATTTTATCAGTTACGTTACAGTATGTTATTACTTATGCTGTTTCTGTGCTAGACTAGGATACATTTATGAAATTCCTTAAGGTGACCTGGAAAAAAACCCCACCAAAATATAATGGACTAAAATGTAACGGCTGGTGCCATGAACAGCAAATTAGTGCACAAATATGAATCTGAGAGTTTAAAAAAAGGCATACTATTTAGAGACACATTGAGTGTATATTGATGTGTGAAAAACGTGTGTGCATCACCCCGGCTTTGCTGTCAGGCACACGACATCCTCCAAATGCATGCTTTCAGATTATTACATTTTCAGCAGATATTCTTTCATGTGGAAGAAAAATCAAAAATAAAGAAAGTCAAGGAGACAGATTTGGGCTTCTGTTTATTTAAAGAAAGATGCAAAAATACATTTCTATAGAAGCCATATGAATTTTATTCCTACACGGTCCCCTCCCAAGCATTGCCTGGGCTATAGACAAAGGGCTGTGTTGCTTAGCAACCCCCCTAAAGCTCATCAACACAGCCTCAGTATTAATATTTATCCCCCCCCCCAAAAAAAGCCTCACTCTGAAATTTGAAATAGGATCTGTCCTCCCTCTCTTTTGTGCAATTAAAGTAATACTGCTCACTTTTTCCAATTAATGTTACTGGCTAACGCAAACAATTTCTGCCAGGCAGGCCAAATCCAGCTCTTGGGTAACCAGCTGAAATAAAAGTTACATCAGGGATGAATTTCTGTAGCTCAGATTGTCTTCTGCTATGAGTGTTTTGTAGCTTCTCTTTGCTTTTGATAACCTAAATCCATATTATCCAGCTTCCCAGGCTTTCTTAATGAGTTCTCTTGCTCTGTGCCTGTATTGTGAGGGTACCTAGACACCAGGGAAAGAGCTGAACAAGCCAAGGTAAAATAAACCCAGTAAACAAGACTAAGAGCTCAACTATCTACACTAGGACTAAACAAAACCCAGCTATTACCTGGCGAGATACTCCTCTGAACCAGCAAGAGCTCTTTGCAATACATGAGTCCCTTTAGAGACCATTTTGAGAATTCCAGTGGAATGCAATTAGAGCGTAGGCTGAAAACATGAGTGAATGAAACTGCCTCTGGAGGGAACAGGGTAAATTATCTAATGCCATGGAAATATTCTGGTTCAGCTCTAGCTTTCTGTTTATGTTAAATGGCTGTGAGATCCACGGATATTCACTCTTCTGCCTTTCCAGTGAAGTACCATGACGGGATGCAGAAATACAGATCTGAGTCTACCAGGCAGTATATGCTCCTGTCACTGTATCAAAGCTTCATGGATATGTTGGGACTTGGTGTTAAAAGAGAAGAAGTTTGAAGGGAAGCCAGATGGAGCTACAACACGTTACGCACTGCTGAAAAATGGGCTTGATGCTTGGAGTTTTGGTTCCTTTTGCTTTCTTCAAAATCTTGGCCATGAAATGGGATGCTCAGCAAGGCACAGATTCTTTCTGGAGTAAGCTGGGATGTATGAGACTGCCTGCCAAAGCCACTGAAAGATGAGAAAAGAACTGTGATTCTGAAAGTAATTTCCTTTGAGGGTGGAGGGGAAATTATTTTAAGGTCAGGAGCAGATGTGTATGGAAAGCTAATTGCAAGTGTGATAAAGGAAGAGGCACAGGGTCCTTCAAACAGAAGCAGCAACTCTGTGAACAGCAGACAATATTGACTTCAGGCTCCAGCAGTATCTAAATACTATGTATATTCTTTTTTTATTATTATTTTTGCTTAACTTCTCCCCATTCTCTCATGCTGAGCAATAGTAAGAACTGCTTGCTTACATCAGTGAGACAGGAGCCCACAAACACTTACGGTTTTTAGGCTGATCCAGAATGAGGAGAACATCATGCAGATGCCTCACAGCCTGGTCCCATCTGTCCTTCCTATCTGTGAACAAAGAACATATCTCAGGCCATCAGTTCCCCTGGAAGGTTACACCAAGACCTGTCACGTGGACTTTTCTCTGCCTGTAAACTCATGCAGGGTTGCTCTTCAGAACAATGTTAATTCCACCTGGCCAGATCCTCAGCTGGAGCCAGTCAATACAGCCATTGCTTTCATCATCTACACTGCCTGTGACAGCCGGGAATGATCAGTTCTTTATACCTAAAACAATTCTTTGTTAGAAGTTCTGAAACCTTGAAGCTTCTTACTTTTGATTGGATTAGCCTCCATTCAAAAGGAAATCAGCTTTCAGCCTCTATATATTGGACCTCCTTTCAATTCCACTCATTTTTTCCCTGGTTTTGTCCTTGTGAATCTCCTTTAGGATTACTCTTGTCTTATATTGATATAAGAACAAGAAGGTACAGGACCACTAAGTGCATTTAGAGCCAAAATACGTGTATCAATTTAGGTGCAAATACATCCCAGCACAGTGGGTACAAACACAAGAAAGGATAGAAGGGGGATGGGGCAGATGTGAGCAAGCTGAATTGCACCTATGCAAGGGACTATGCCATTTAGAGCACAGCAGAAGTAGTGCAACACCTGTTGCATCTACTGTTTTGCCAGTTATTGATCATACAACCTCACCTTTCCTAGCTCTCACATCACTCAGGCTATAAGCAGACACCATCTTTTGGATTCAGTTGTGTCAGTGAGCAAGTACTCCTTAGCACCTCCCTGATGGACATTAAATCCCTCTTTGACAGGTCTGGCAGGAAACAGCTTGTGTAAATTCCCTGTTTTACTTTAGGAGAAACAGGTAGGCAGCTCAGCCTAGTTAAGCCTGACCTTTTCTGCTGTGGGATAAAGTGTGCATATGGGATACTCCTTCATAACATCTGGAAGGACCATACTCTGGTGGGGAGGTAGGCCTGAGGGTAGTGATGCCTCCCAGAGACTACTACATGCAGAAGAGACTGGCAGGTTGTGGCTGTAGGTACCCTGCTGATGCCCGAACACCTACAGCAGCTTGAGAAGCTGCAGAACAGCATTTCCAAGAGTAGCTAGTGTAATTGGTTTTGTCCTGCTAAGTTTACTTCTGTAAGTGGTACCTATGAGAGCTGTTTGCTTTTCATTTACTTCATCCCTCCTATTTTGGGGGTTTCTTTTTCTTGTCAGGAGCTAGTGCTGCTGCTCATCCCAAACTCCTGAGCAGATTCTCAACTTCTCTGTGACAACAGCTCCTTTTGTGTCCTGGGCATTTCCTTTTGAATTCTTTTAATTTAATTTAACACTGGTGAGAAGCAGGAAGAAGAACTGTGTGGTCCTGCCTTTAGTCCCAAAGGTTGGATTCTAGTCTGAGCAAGAAAAATGCAAATTTATCTGCCCTTCCTTGGTCTCTTTCAGAAGCATACCTGAGGCAGAACTGAACTTGTTTGCTCTTCTGGAAGCCCAGATGGGATAGTATGTTCTCCAGTAAGATCCATGCTATGGCTGCTGCCAGACTGACTGGCTTCAGAGGCCACCAGAAAGGCAGGATTGCTGGCTGCTGACTCCTTTGGGCTTGAACCAGGAACCAAGGAACAGGCCCTACTTGTCTACTACATGCTGCTCATTTTCACCTCATCTGATTTCCAAAGGGGTGAAAGGTTTCGTGTTTGCAAACCTTTCCATTTTGCAATGATCTTCCTTCCTCAGTATTCCCACATCCTGCAGGTTTTGAGTTAGCTGCTATCCTCAGCTCTTCTTTGGTTTTGAGCATTTGAAATTAGCTGTGTAAAGTGAACAGAGGTTTTTTTGGTCCCAAAGAAACAATACTTAACATATGTAAAATGCTTTTCACCTTTCAAGCAAATTCAGGTAAGTAATTAATCCTTGCAATATCCCTGAGAGAAAAGTAAACATTATCTCACTTTTACACATGGGGAAACTAAGGCAGAAAGGTGAAATGAATTGCTCAAGGCTAGTGAAAGATTTAGTGCTGCAGTCAGGTTTATAAACATAGGAGTTTTCTGGCTCCTGGTTCTGCATGCAGGAAATTAGACCAAGTCTCCAGTGGATAAAATAGGCTACAAGGCATGACCTTTGCCTTGGTGCAATAGCATTGCTCTGGGGTCTGCAGAAAGGCTGAGGCTTAGAGCTACAGAAAGGTGAGGTAGGGGCAAGCACACTCCTGGTTTGAGCTTTCTAACTGTGCTCTGTTACTGCCCCAAAGATAAAATGAGCTGCATAACATGTACAGCAAGTGGAGCTGCAGAGTGTAGGGGGAGTTGAAAGGAATTTGCAGCAGCTGTGGCAAATCAGGAGCTGTAATATGGAAGCAGTGTGGAAGACGAGTGCTGAATCTCTGCAAATGAGTCTCCTTACGATAGAGGTATGATGTGTTATGCCTGTCATTCAGGGGAATAAATAAGAATATTTGTCTGCCTATTTTATGGGTTTTCTATCTCAGGAGAGGGTGTGAGCAACTTTTCTGATAAGTATTTTGTGGTGGTACTCTGCTCCCTCTGTTTAAAACACTTTCACTTGTTCCAGCATTACACCAAGCGAGCAAGAAGCCTTATCATGGCACTAAACAAGGAGCCAGATTCTGGTATCAGTGACAACGGTGCAAACAGAGAAGCTGCTTCAACTTCATAGGAGCTGCAAGAGCTTTCTGCTGCCATATCTGAGCACTGGACTGGATGAAAGTGCTGTCTCTGGACCAGCTGAGAGGAAAATTAGCGCATCTGTGCAGCGCACAGCAAGGAAATTTTGCTATGTTGTCAGTCAGCACTGTCAAAGGCACTGCTCTAGAGAAGCTCTTGCACTGGTGCTTCAGTCTTGCTATTAGTAATGACCGTTCCTGCTTTTTCTGATGAGGATTGGTGACTAAGGAATCAACACTGCCCCTCCAAACTCACCAAACTTTGTTTCTAGTTAGGGGGTCCATACTTTGAAACAAAACAAAACAAAACATAAAGAGCACCAAAAATATGGCAAGTGAGTGCCAATAATTTTTATTTCTGCACTGAAGCAAATTGTGCCAAGCATTTTGTGAGAGAAGGACAAGAGAGGACAATCCATCAGTGCAGAGTACATCAGCGTATTAAAAAAATGCAACTAGTGAGGAAAGCTTTTAATTTGAATGATATCAGTGCCTACAAGCACGACAATAATTAAAGGTCTGCCAGCATGGCTATTATACATTCTGGTTTAGTGCATTTAATATCTCAGCTGCTTCAAGTCACATCAGCCTGATGGCTGGCAAGCATGTTTCCACTCTGGATGCAAATCAAACTCTCACACACCGTTCTGAAACCTCTCTTTAAAGGTAGGACTTTTTTGCATTAGGACAGGACAGGCTGTCCTTTGTCCTTGCAGTTCTGTGATGCTGGTACACTTCCACTGCCAGAGACAGAAGAGAATATGTTATGCTCCTTAAGGCTAGACTGAAATGATGCTGTACTCCAGAGCAATTTTTCCAGTTCTCAGAACTTCCCTTCTCCCCCAGCAGCTGTATGTTCTGTGAACTGGCTGGGATGCTTCCTCCCTTTTGGGTTGTAATGAGGGTAAGTGAAGGGATGTAGTCCCTCCCTCCTCTCCAGCCCTAGGCTGGTGGCTGACAGGACACACTGGGGTACATGGTGTTCAGATTGTTCTTAGTGGCCTAATTGTTCAACTGCAGCCATCTCTTATAGGGCGTGTGGGCAATCAAGTGTTTTCCCTTCATCTTCTGGTGCTTGTGTGCTGTGCTATTCCAGTAGAGCCTCAGGACCTCCTCAGGAAGCACAGCTCGGAGCAGTACTGGCACAGGACCAAGATGGATAGAAACAGATGATCACTTCTGCAAATAGTAATTTACAACACTCCCAAAACAAGCCAACTTATTTTATTTTATTTTCATTTCAGGTGGGATGGAGGAAAAAATAATAGACTAACAAACAATGTGACTATCATCACCATGAATCCTTCGCTTCCATGTCTCCCACTCGCCTTCACTCTGCCTGCTTTCCCTTTCAGCCCATAACCTCATGAGGGCAGGAGCTGTCTCTCAGTGGGTATTTATGCAGATCTAAGCACAATGGGGCCTTGATCCTCCCTGGGTGCTTCTGATGCTACTGCAGTATAGCTGATGAGGAGGTTTTAGACCGAGGCGGCTGCTAGCTTCAACTCATAAGAGATTGAAATTGCCCTGGAGGTCAGCAGGGAGGTGACACATCCTGCGACCTCGGGAACATTAAGGAGTTGAACAATTAGCTGGCTGGAGGTCAGCAGGGAGAGTGCTGGATCTGAAGCCACCAAGCAAAAGTGCGACCTAGCTAGGATTTAAAAGTGGAGAGCTCAAGAGTGTACAGGAGGGAGAGTGGGAGGTCAAATGAAGGATATAGGCAGACAGATACAAAGGTTAAAAAAAAAATCTGATGGCAGTTTTCTTTGCCAGTTTAGCATCTGCTGTTGTATCAAGTCAGGTTCTCGGAAATCACATTTGAGCAGGTTTCCCCCTTAACAGACATGGTAAACGATGGTGCATACACGTCTAGACCATTGCAAATGCAAGGTAAAATACAAAAGCTTTTCAAGCAAATGTTTCATTGTGTATTTGCAGTGAACCAAGAGAGGATACGTCACAGGTTTGTATCACATCAGCTGAGGGGCAGGAGCCCCCTCTTTTAGGGGTCAAACATTTCTTATCCTGTGCTATTTTGATAACTGAAGGCAGCTGTGTTTGAGGGTGTTGTCATGAGTAGATTCACTCCTCCCAGAGGAGTCCAAATTCACTCTGCAGCCTTTCCTTCAGTGGGGACATTGTTACAGCTCTGTCCACCTGCCCCTTTGCCTACACAATTTGGAGGCTGATTAACAGCTTTCATACCTGTCAAAGTGATCAAAAGTTATCAGGAACAGGTGTCTACCTTAACAACTTAATATGATAGGGAGTTCTTGGTATAAATGCTCCTTGTGCTCTTACTTTGAGTCTTGCAGTTGCACTTAGGCATCCATCTGACCACAGCAGTGATGGGGTCAGGGCCATTTCCCACCAGTTGGACCCAAGGCTGGAGGCACACACACTGAATTGTCACCCAGGGTGCTCCACTTGCAGAGTAGACAGGAGGTTTGCCAGCTGTTAGTGCTCTGGATTTGCGTGCTGCATTGCATCACATACTACACTAGCACAGACTTCGTGGCTGGTAATGATGTGATGTGAATGTGTGGTTTTGGAACCATAATGGGAGGCAGCAAAATGAACCAGAGTCCTTCCCACTTAGTGTGACTCCATTCTGTTTTGTCAATGTGTTCACAGAGTTTGAAATCAGGTAAGCTTTGTCTCCAAGAATACACAGAACTAAAACCATCCCCAGTCATGATCAAGTGCTCTTGGCTGGAATCGGTTGTTAGCTATAATGAATAGCTTGAAACAGCATCAGTTTTAGTGACTATGTTGTTAATTTTAACAAGAGTTTTGTTTTATGCTGAACCCCGTAATGATTAGTTTAAATATTGCTGTCTGCTATTAATTGGTGACTGTGCCGTCTGCCTGGCTGCATCCTGCCAACGCAGAGTGTGTGACGCGGCGCTGGCTCCCTGTAGGACGCCCTGCCAAACACAGCCCGAGTGTAGGCAGGCTCTTACAAAGAGCTGCAGTCTGAAAGGAAACCAGATCAAATACGCTTTCATTTGCGCTGCGCCCCTCACCCACAGGATCCTGCTACCCAAACCCGGGCAGCATTTGCTGTTACCTCTGTTCTCCGGTATCATACCACACTGGCCCTGGCTTATACTCCCTAACCCTTTACATTCCTTACTTGCATGCAGTGTGCTGGGAGCTACCTACTGGCTTTTGCACACTGGAGATGCCCTAAGCCTGCTTTCCCCGAGGCCTGCTCTTTTTCCGCAACAGCCAGCTCTCATCATGCAGGCTCTGATAGAAACTCCTTTTCCCCTGTGCTGCCTGTTGGCCATGGGAGCACACCAGCTTGCTGGTTAATATCTGGGGACAGCCAAGTGTGAAACTTGATCTGGGAAAATGCATACAAAAACAGTGTCTGGATCAGAGCACCTGGAAGAGTCCGTCTAGTAAAAGCCTCAAGTCCAGCTGGACACTAAGCTGGCTTGCCACCAACTAGATGATGATGATTGGAAATACGGCAAATTCTACTCTATCGGCACTTCTGTAAGGGGCTTGATAAGATACTACCCCATAACCTTGGTTGTTTCAGCTATGTGGGCATCCAAGTGGTTTTGGAGATGGTACCATGGTCTTTCATCCTGCCAAAAATGCCACTGCTCTGCAGCCACTCTCTGTGATGAATCCTTTTCCTGCCAGTCCTCTGAGGTCAGATTGCTCACCACTGGCAGTGTCCTCAAAACCAACAGAGGACAAGCACAGGGTATGAGGTGAAGTAAACACCAGGTCCTGTCATTGCCTTGTGCATCCCATGCCAGTGTTCATGAGCATGCTATTCTGGCCAGGCAAGCTCCATACAGGAAAGGAAATACATGACATACTTCTATGTTTGGCAAAGCCTGAGCCCACAGGAATGACAGAGAACACTCCATCAGTGTCCATCACGATCTCAGCTGCATCACTTAGATCCTCTGGGCCAACAGAAGTATCGGTGACCTCCAAACCTCCCTCAGCACAGGTTTTATTGCTGCAGGCTCTGGCAAGGTGCTAAGGAGCCTCTGTTTCAGGCTGTGTGTGGGAAGCAGTGACGGGGGCTGAGGAGGAAATGGAGCGTAAGACAGATGGCATGGGAGGGGTTTTATCCCAAAAAGAGGGATGTATTAGAGCAGCCTGGGAGGGGATCACAGTGGCAAGAGCAATAATGCAGCTTTTTTTTGGTACAGAATAAGAAGAGGGAGTTAGATTGACATGCAGATATCACTGCTGGCAGATATGGTTCCCAGGGAGTTCCCATCAGTGCTATTAATAAATAGCATTTTTTATTATACACTTTGCACTTCAGGACTATTCTGATTCTCACTGCTTGCTTGCTTTATTTTTGAAGGAACACTGTCACAAAAGTGGCACCTGGGTACTTGGGCACCCGTCTTTCTTGTCTTACTCTTGTCTTTTTGAACTATCAGGTTGCCAGTTGGAAGTAGACAATATATTTTAGGGGTAACTTCCATATCTTTCAGCATTTAAACATTGCATGCTTGCACACAGCATCGGCATCACGCCGCTAGAGGAAATACAAGGGGCTGGGGAAGTTCCTAAGTGGTATGGAGAATTTTATAGTCCTTTTGGGCATAAAAAACCAACCCCCCAGGACAGGCCAGTCCCATCCCTGTCTGGTCTATGCCTTCACATAGAACATCAAAGCTCCCCAATAGCTTTTCATTCTCCAGGATAAAAGAGTTGACAGATGCACATGAACATCTTTGAAACAGCACACCATGTCTTCCCAGTTTGTTTTTACTCCTGGGGCTCCTGATACCCAAATTTGATGTTTAGAAGCAGTAGGATGTGGATGGAGCAATGTACCCAGAGATTCTACACTTAGGAAATATCTGGGGAGCCACGGAAGAGCAAATTGAGACCACAGTAAATCTTACCTGAATGCTGGCATCAAAGTTACACCAGGACACCACATTTGTGAATTACATGCTTGTGATCACAGGGTAACTTTCATTATTTTAAATGTAATGGTGAAGCCAAAGGGAAGCATAGCAGATGAATGGGAAATTGATCTTCTCTGGACGGATCCTGCTGCAACCCACAATCCACATGCATGGCCCAGATACTGCAGTGATAAATGCTTTGGAGACATTTATACATTAGCTGAGACTTGTGTTGTTTGGGACATAGTGGCTGAAATCTGGAGCTATGCCTTTGAAGTTTAGGACTTGCACTGATTTTTCTGACCAGCGCAGTTTATCCTTTTCTTCTTCTTCTTTTTTTTTTTTCTTTTTCCCCAGGGATTTTGCTTCAACAAATAGCTCTGAAATGAAGCAGCCTCGAAACTGCACACATTCAGATCTAGTTGCACAGATTGGTTTTATTTCTAAAGGTCACTAAATAAAAATGCAGATCACCGAAGATCAGTTACCTTTGGCCAGGCACATTTAAATATTCGGTACACAAGTCAAAGTACACAAGCACTGGCTTTAGACCAGCTTATTCATGCCTAAGCCTACATAATCTACATTTCTGCTTCATAGTAGTGCTTGAAAAAGCTGTACAGATTTGGTTTTTCAAAAATTAGCAGCAAGCTCACACTGAACTCCAGGCCATGCTCTCCAGGACAACTTTCATCCAGCAGTACCCAAGATTAAAATGGTGTTTGCTACCTCCCTGAAGACATCTTGTACCATTTTTCCCATGGAGCTGAAAAGCTGTTCAGTTGGTGATGAGGCAGGCTTGGTGCAGGTGAAGCAAAGCCCTGTCCAACCAGCACCCAGGCTTCATTCCAAACACCATTTTGGGACCTACCTCCCAGCTAGACATCGAGATGAAGTGCCAAGACCCTTGGGGAAATACTTATGGTAAAGCAATATAAAAGTCTAATCCTCAAATTCCTGACATTTTGTTAGATTATGGCACCATTATGGTGTAGATTAAAAAGCATTTGTTACCTTTATTGTTTATTTTATGGGCTACATTAATATCACTATGTCAGTTATTTCGCCAAATTGAACCATCAGTTCAGCACTCCAAAACAGGCATGTGAAAAATGTCCAGTAGAGTATTTTCTACGTAAAATTAAGTTCTACCCTATCATCCAGGGTTAATTTAGGACCATCAGTTATGCGTGGGTTGGACATAAGTTTTCAGGCATGTATTATTTTATTACCTGATCGCATAATTAAAATGTCGCTTATCAAGGGACAAATTTTAATGAAGTTAAAAGCACCTTGATGACATATTATTATTTGACCTGTTATGTAAGAGCATTATTTCTTGCCTGTTACTGATTGGGTTTCTTTGACAGCATGAAAATTACTGGTTTTCAACCATCATTTTCTTCAGAGAGGGGACAAAGCCATACACTGCATCCCTCATATTACCTCTAAGACCTCTTTTTGCTGCGGTACACTGAGAAGACCCTCTACTTTCCCACTTTGAGCACATTAGCTTGTTCAGCTGCTAAAGAAAGGGTAAATGTTGTTAGTCTGTGACAAAATGCGTGCAAAGACGGTAAGGAAGAGGAGGCTATAATTGCAATGATATCTGCTGAAGATCACTCAAATTGAGCTCACTTCAGACAGGAGACAATAGAAAAATGTGAATTTCAACAAAGTGACAGCTAAGAGGGTGACAAAATAACCAACAACATGCTTCTGAAGCATGTAAATACCACTGGACAGAGAAGAACTTGAAGTGGGGCAAGATGCTCTAGTGAAGTATAATGGAGAGGAACCAGAATAACACCAGTTTACTAGTAGGTGCTTCCTGCTAGTGCCACTGAGGCAACTGAGAGAAGAGCTGGGCACAAAAAGGTTTGCTGAAACTCAGGTAGTCACAATCTGGATGGGTCATTGCAATTCCAAGTTCTGAAGCCTGTCAATTGGTTTTATTCAGGTGCATGCTCAAAGCGTTCCTGGTGAGTTTACTAAAAAGAGAACTTAACATAATTTACCAGGATTTCAACAGTATTGCTAATGTCTAGCCAGTTTGCTTGCTTTCAGCACTAGCAGGCTGTGCTAGATGGGGCAAGAAAGAATGGGGCAGCTCCTTACAGCAACACACATTCCTCACTTCCTTCATAGACTCATCCTGCCTGAGATCACTCTCAGCTTCTTCTGAAGATGCTGATAAGAATCCATCAGTTCTTGTGAAAGGAATCGAAGACAAAATACAATATATTTTAGAGTGAAACAGGAACTATGGAGTTAATTCTAAGGAGACAAAATGTAATACTAACTAGGAACAGCTGGGACTGGCTCTGTTCAAAAGCTTTACCAGCGACATGGACATTAGGATTGAGTGTGCCCTCAGGAAGTTTGCTGATGACACTAAGTTTTGTGGTTCAATTGACATGCTGGATGCCATACAGAGGGACCCTGACACACTTGAGAGGTTGGCCAATGCCAACCTTACGAAGTTTAACAAGGTCAAGTGCAAGGTCCTACACCTGGTCAGGGCAATCCCAAGCACAAACATAGGTTGTGCAGAGAATGAATTAAGAACAGCCCAGAGGAGAAAGACTTGGGGGTGTCCATTGATGAGAAACTGAATAAGCCGGCTTCAGTGTGCACTCGCAGCCCAGAAGGACAATCATGTCCTGGGCTGCATCAAAAGGAGCGTGACCAGAAGGTCAAAAGAAATGATCCTGCCCCTCTACTCTGCTCTCATTGAGACCTCACTTGGAGTATTGTGTGCAGTTCTGGTGTCCTCAACATAAAAAGGATGTGGACTTGCTCAAGTGAGCCTAGAGGAGGCCAGAAAGATGCTCACAGGGCTGGAGCACCTCTCCTATGAAGACAGGCTGAAAGAGCTGGGCTTGTTCAGTCTAGAGAAGAGAAGGCCCTGGGGACACGTTATTGCAGCCTCCTAGTACCTAAAGGGGGCCTACAAGAAATCTGGAGAGAGACTTTTTACAAGGGCAGGTAGTGAAAGGACAAGGAGGAATGGCTTTAAACAGAAAGAGGATAGATTTAGATTAGATATTAGTAAGAAATTCTTCCCTGTGAGGGTAATGAGGCACTGGCACAGGTTGCCCAGAGAAGCTGTGGCTGCCCCATCCCTGGCAGTGTTCAAGGCCAGGTTGGATGGCACTTTGAGCAACCTGGTCTAGTGGAAGGCGTCCCTGACCACGGCAGGGGGTTTTTACTAGGTCAGCTTTAAGGTCCATTCCAACCAAAGCCATTCTATGATTCTGTGACTTAAGAGGGAATGGTGCTGCGAGGAAGGGTAGAGGGAATACATTATCTAATGTTCTTTTTTATGTCAGTTTATGATCTTCAGACTAGGTGAACAGCATTACATTTACCTCCACATTACAAAAAAAAATACATTATACTGGTCTTGTCCACTTTAGAAAGGAATGTATATAGCAACTTTGATCAGCCTTAAGTGAGACAAGACATTAAATACTGCTGCTGCTGCCTTCAGTCTCATAGCAGTGGTGGGTTCTTTACGATGTCACCGTCCTACCCCAGACTGGACGTACATCCTTTCTAAGATGGGCAGGGATAACTCTAGCATTTGCCCTAGAACCAATGGTTCCCTGAATTTTGTTTCTTTAGTAGATGGAGCATTGCAGTGTGGTAGCAAGTTATTTGCAGTGCAGTAAATACTTACATGTCTATCTGACTTGGTGTCAATAATGTAAATTCAGAAGTTTTTCTGTGCTTATTCTGGATTAGTTTAGCCTGGGGGTGAGCACTACCTCAGTCTGACATGTGCTGCAACTTGCAGAAAAAGCTTTGACCACCAAATGCCCCAGTCTCTGGATAATTCAGCCCCTTGGTCTTCTGAGTGTTCGGCTGTATGTCTCCCGGTCCTTCCATCCATATGAAAATTTAGGGTCCTCTAAGCTTCAATGGTGTGGTACCCATGAGGCAGGCTCTGCAATGGTTTCTCATTGCAGGTAAAAGGTACCCAGGATGATGGAGGAGCACACAGCTGCAGGATGCTCTATGCTCTAGTAAGTTCAGGGGTGCAGGCTGCTTTCACCAACTTATAGCTCTGACCTGGAGCACCAGAACACTCATCCCAATGTAGCCCATCCTCTGCAGCCTCCAAGATCAGCTGGCTCTCAGCCTCAGATGTGAAATCCCTCTGCCTGGCTGCACACAAAGGTTTGGTGGGGTACAGCTGTCCACAACCCAGGCTTTCCCTCTGCTTACCAGCCTCACTTTGACCTCACTTAGAATAAGCTCAAGCTATTTTGCTTCTGCATGTCTCCTCCGCTCACATAATATGGCAAAATTTGGACGCTATGTTATCCACAGTAGTACAAAGTTCGATAAAAAACCTCACCCTGTGTTCCAGTTCCTTTCAGAGCCCTGAGACCTATATTGCACAAAAAAAGGCAAGGGCAGGGAACCACCTACAGCCACTTATTACACATTATGAATTTCTTTCCATTTTGAAAAACACTTCCTTTTTCAAAAAGCCACCTTCCACCCCCTCCCTGACAGCTCTTGATTCCATAGACCAAAACAATAATGTGCACCTTGCTGCAGTGAACTTATGAATGCCTAATTCTGAACAGGAAAATGTCACAGACCTCCACTCACAGGCAGGGCTTTGAACTAAAATGTATATCCTGTCTCTTCATCCGTGGTTTCCTGCAGGGGTACATTTACTCCCTCCAAAATTCGCTATTAATTTAAGCATTGTTAATGATACCCAGCTTCTTGCTGGCAGAGAGAGGAGGATGCAATTGTCCATTTTGTTTCCCAGGAGGTCCTTGAATGGCTGTGACAAGCACCAATAATAGGACTTAGATAAAAAGCGAAGTTGCTAACTTTGTCCCAGTGAATCACAGTTATAATTTCCTTGAAAGATGAAAGGATTGTTAAAATGACTGGGAATACAAAGCAACCCTCCTCAGATTGAACTGAATCATCTTTGCCCATTTCAACTGTATTGTTCCTTTTCTTCTCTGTGTATGAGAGAGTCCTAACATTTCTTGCAAGTAGATGACTCTCAAACTGTGCCTTAAGTGACACAGATGCTGATTTGTGTGAGCATTAGGTGCACTGAGAACCTGATCCTTGAAGATGCATAAAGATGCAGAAATGCCTAGTGGCATTTTTCTCAAATGTCCAAGGTTACAAATCCTCCTGGACTATCATTTCCAATATATGAAAATCAAACTGCCAGTAAGATTCTGACCACAGTGCCTCTTATACAGGGCTGTACTATTCTATGAGAAAATCTCTACAACATTGCATTCTTATTATGCATTTCTGGATAAGTCTGGATTTTGATCTGTTTAAAATCCCAGGATTCCTATCAGAAGATAAACTCCTCCAAATTATAGGCCTTTGCAATAGGACCATTATGTTTCTTTTAGAAGATGACAAGAAAAGTTGATTCTGCTGAATATAAAGAACTGTGTTTGTGGAAAGGGACACATTTCCCCTTAACAGCTTCAACAATTCTTATTTTATAATGATTAGGAGCTTTTTAACAGAGCATATTAAAGAAATACAAGAAATTTTAGATTTGCTACTACTTTCTATTTTTGGCTTCAAACAAAGGCATTCTTGGTGTAGCAGCTTTCAGCCACAGGGGATGTAGCACCAGAGGATGCTGACAGGAAAAGTTGCCAGAGTATGAAATTATCTTTCCCCAGGGAGGGCAAACCAAGAAAAGAAGCTCACGTTTTTGGTCTTTGCAATAGTAGAGCAAGGGAAGACTTGCACTGGGCTAGAGAACTTAAACGAGGCCTTAAAAGAAACAGGCTAAGGGCTCTTCTTGGGGTGCTGAGAAATTTGTACCCTCTGCATATCAAAATTAAGGACCGAAGCAATTGTCAGGCAAGAGCTTGGAAAAAGCAAGAGAAATGGGGTGAGAAGATGTCAATGCAGGAGATTGATTTCATTTAACTGTTGGAAAAATAAAATGTGGGAGGTATTCCTGGGATAAGAAGCACTTGAAGTCAGAGAAATTCACTGTGATGTGAGATTGAAGCCTGTAATAGGTTTTGTGCTCCCATGAAAGACACATGATCAGAGCAAACTGCTGTAGGCTGTCTTGCTTCATGGATAATTTCTTTGTATTTAATTGCTTATTTCACTACTTGACAACACATTTTCTTTCCCTGGTATTGATATGGGATTGTCAAAAAGTTGTATGGATTTCCAAGAGGAAGCTGCATGCACATTGTGTTTATGGGTAGTTACACTTATCTGGATTAATTTTGTTATCATGCAGACTTAATTCAAAACACATAGGAGGAAGACTTTATTCAACAACTAATAGATGTTATACCATCAACATATTCTAATGGGCTGATTAGCAATTTTATTGTATTCAATTTTCAGCGTGGCAATTCCGTGTCAGGTGGAAGAGCTATCAAAATGAAAAACTGCATTAAAATTAAAAACCAATAGTCCAAGATTCAGTCTGAATGAGCTTCCTGGTGGAATGATGAAGTGCGGTTATCTGTGAGTCTGCCCTAGATACCTGGTAAAAATAGACTGTGGAAATCCTTAGATAAAGGTCGATAAATTAGTTGTTTCTGGTATTTCACACACAAAATTAGTAAATATGCCACTGGGGTTTTAAGGTTTCTTTTTTTAATCCTCTCTGAGTATAACATTGAAGAGTTCAACTCAGTGCATTTCTCTTTGGAGGACCTTTTGTCCTGCATTTAAAAACAGACTGGTTTGTCTACTCCTTTCTAAAATACAGGGATGGAAGCAATAGTTTGTTGTCCTTTGCCTCTTGTATTCACACCTATAAAGCAGCCACTTCTTACTGGCAAAAGGAAGAAAAATACATGCTGAAAAGACAACCAAACTGTGCTTCCTCTTAGAGTATTAGTTTTTCTGTCACTGGGGAAAACATTAGGATTTTTCATGTATTCTGCTCAGTCCTTCACAGAGCCCAGGCAAAGGCAAAGCTCCTGCTTAAAAGCCAGCTTGAGTCTTGAAGGGAATGGGTAACACCACACTTATACACCCAAATGTGACAGGGAAGCCTCTTCCCTCCTAAACTTCTCCAGAGCCCCTGTGTGCTTCCCCTGTCCCCATGTCCTCACAGCTTGCTTCCACCTTGTTTCCACTGATACAACCGTGAAGCTGCACATCTTGGGTCACGGAGATGATCCAGTTAAAACCAGACCTCCCAAAGGTACAAGAGAGAAGATGGATTTGAAGCTGGTGCAGATATTGCTGCCATCCTCTGCCCTTCTCTCTTTCTGGTGGAGCATCTTGCCCGTAGCAGAGACACTGGCAAGTCCCTGTGGCTGCAGCACTGCCAGCCCTGGGTGCTAAGGCAAACCAAAAATGGACAGCATCTTAAATTAGCACTTGAGCTGTAAACTCAAAACGTGACTTTGCCATCATTGAACTAATGACTAACGGACTAATGCAAGGGACAGTGCCCACTGCTCCCAGCCATGTGGTCCTGCCACCTCCTTGTTGGGAGGGACGGGTCGCCATGCTGACCTGGTGGAAAAGGATCTTTTTCTCTCTTTGCAGGATGAGCTTTCAGCTTCATCAGGGCCCAACTCCCACTCCCTGCATAGCTGCCAGGTGAGCAGGGCCAGCAGCAGCAGAGGGGCACCAGGAACACCCAGCCAGGCGAAGGAAAGCGGGATCACCCCTTTGGGAGGGAATGTGGTTTTAGGTCAGTTTAATTCAATTGCACAGCTGTACCTTGAGAAAGTTGTGGAGAGGACACTCAGCCCATCGTCAAGTCCTCCTGGGTGACAGTAACTACTAGATGAAGGCCACGGCAGGCAAGAACTGCCTCAGTCCTGAGTATTAAACCCATCAGGGGTGACAGGACAGACCCCCAGGCATGCACATAAGCATGCACAATGTTGAAAGGTTGTTTGTGTGATCAAAATTTTTCCACTGTATGTTTTTGCATATGCTTTGGCACTTTATCTCATGGAGGCAGGGGAGAAGCATCCTGCCTGACACAACCCTGACTTCTAGGAGTGAAAAGCTTTTGGAACTGATGCCTGGATGAGGTCTGCTGAGCCAGGCTTCCTGCAGCCTGCTGAAGGCAGTGTGAAATGCTGCCCAGCGTGAGCAGCGCTGCTTTACACCCCCTTAGCAAAATCGCAGTAGAGGGTGCAGTGCAGTAAAGCTTGAGGTCCTCTGTGCTTGGAGAAAGCCTCGGATGAAGAAGGAGGTGACATGTCTGAACACACAGAGTCTTGTTATAGTTCCATATCTGCAAAAGAGATGAACTAACTAAAACAGAAGCTGCAGCAAAGTGGAGGACAAATTCTGAGAGCCAAAGTGCTCTGAACATCATCTGACATCCTTTTAAATCTTATTTGGAACTAAAATATTCTCTTCTTTCTTTTTTTTTTTCTCCCAATGAAAAACATGTTCTATTGTTACTTAAATAGCATATATTTCTGTAATAGCCTTTTAATGCAGAGCTGTTTTTCTTTAGGGCCTTGAATATATGCAAATGCAAATGAAGAAAATTGCTGAAGTATAAAGGAAGCACGGTAGTCTGGAAAAAACGGAGGGGCGAGTGACTGTAAAGATCAACTGGCAAAGCAAGCTTATTAGACTTTGGGGGAGAAAGAGGGGGTTATTAAATGCCTAGTGTCTCATCCTATGTGAGTATAACTACCTTATTGCAGTGGCTCTGCAAAGCCAGAATATGTGAAGGAAGCAACCTCCACTGAAATAAGTGATACAAATCAGAACATTTCCATTCCCTCAGCTGTGATGCCATCCGACTCCAAAAGCACTGTTTAAATATGAATGGCATTCTGTTTATGTGCGTATTAACAATATGTATACCCATAAAGGCTTGCAGAAATGCAAATATTCCTCTGCACATGAGTGTCTCCCACTGAGGCTGCCTAGAAAAATAGCATGGGGACACAAATTGGTAACAATAAGTACAGCTGAAGCCAATAATGAGGTAAAATACATATGCATGTGTGAGGGGAGTAAAACCTTGGCTCTGAATCACGTGCCTCTTAGTGTCTGCTGATAACAATTCCCCAGTGCCTCTGCCCCTCTGTCATCGGCTGCACTTGTGACAGGGGATCCCTCTTTCTGCTTCTAACACCTCGGGTGAATGTCCATTTTACATGACAGAGGCTGCCAGAGCAGATGGGCTAGCAACTGCTTTGCCGCACATGCGCAGGTTTAAGCAAATACAGCGATTATGCTGAAATTTGCTTGAAATGAAAATGCTACTGGAACATAGGAAAGGGTACACAAATGGAAAACCTGTGCTGCAGTGTTAAATGAACAGATCCTGTGTGATCAATGAATGCATTAGCGCTGCCCAGTTTACAGCAACATCCTATGTGCAGGCTTTTAAGAGAGAGCTCAAGAAGAGACAGTTCCCAGTATGGAGGTTTATGGGTTTATGTGCTCTGTTGTGTCTGCTATATTATCACTAGGAGGGTCATGGAAGGTCCCCGTGACATTTCTGTATGTAGGGTGTGTTTTTTCCAACTCATCTACTGGTTTAGTCTAGTGTCCCTAGCTGCGCTGGAAACTCTGACTAGATAGATTCTGTTCTAGCCAAGAGCTCTCCAAAGCATTATTTGTGAACACTCATTCAGAGAAAAGCTAAAACCCTGCCTATGGTTGTTTTTCACCAGCATTTGCACAGTGGTATCACTGCTTTTGCCAGAACATTGGTGGAAAATACAAACCTTGCAAGGGCTCATGTGAAAGTGTCTGCAGGCAAATTCTCAGAGAAGGGATTTTCCTTCCCCTAATTGCTTTTGCTGGTTTTGCCATAGAAAGGGTAGAAATGATCCTCAGCAAACACACTCAGCAGGGGATTTCTTCCTGTCACATATCTCTGAATTCTCCCCACCTCCCAGGTTGCAGCATATGACTAGTCCTATGCCTTTGTGCCAAATTTCTGCTAAAGTTCACCCAGCTTTCGGAAACTAAGCTGGAAACAGGTTATTAGGCTACTTTCATAAGGGTGAGACACAGCTTTTTGGTTTAGCTGGAGAACAGTTGAACAGAAGAAAGTCTTCTGAGCAACATTTCTCTGGAGAACTCCCTGAAATCACTTCTCCTCTGAGTATGGGTAATCTCAGCCAGAAAACTGAACCTCTGAAAAGATGGGATTTTGCGTATAAAGAGAGAAATTAAACTATTTGCAGTTTAAACTGCAACATTTACACGCCAAACTAGTTATGGAGGATACAAACAGACGCAATACTTTTTAATTGGTCTTTGGGTTAGTTTGTATTTGCTGTCTGTACAACTGGTCATCATCCCACCTGCAGTGAGAAGTATTTTGAAGTGACCTGAATCTTTCTGCTCTAACTTGTGTTTAACTCCGAAATTCTACTGGACTGGAAATTTGGGGTGTTTTTGCTTTTTCCCTGAAGTGTTATCTTATTACCTTGCACTTAGAAAACTTCCAAATTGTGCATATCACCTGAGAACAGAATTGATGATTATATGATCTATCGTGGGGATTTGACTGTTGCTTTGACAAAGGAGATACTAAGCTCTGCCAGGCTATAGAACTGAGAAGGCCTGGTGCGTTAGGAGATGCTTTCTTCCCCAGTGTTTCTCAGCCTGACCGCCAGAATGTCCAACCGAGCAGCTGTGAATCAGGCAAAATGCCCATGCAGTTGAACAGGAATTTTGCTCAAGAACAACAGGATCAAGCATCTGTAATGATGCAGGCTAACACTACCTAGGATTCAGAAAAATGTCCAGCTCTAATAGGGGCCAGATATTACAGTTAAGATGCTGACCTATAACAACAGATAGGTTGCCTTGGGCAAGTCCCTGCTTTTCAGGGTGCACAGAGCCTGCTTGACTAGGTACTGCTGAATCAGAGGACAGCCACCTCTCATAACGCTGCTGTCATTGCCATCCTGCCCAAAATTTCACCTAATTTCCTAGCAGCCTGGCTATGTTTTTGGCCAAGAGCACAGCAGGTAACAGTGGCAATGAATGTCTCCAAACATGTACAGAACTTGATCAATGCATCTACCTGTAGCAACACCCTGCTCTGAGGTTTAGCTTAGCATTTAAATCTTTTTTTTTCAATTTCCATAACTAGTTTGCTGATTTCATGCCATTGGGGGTGGGTTTTTTGAATTAAAATGTGCTTATGTTCTTCAAGGCACTTAGTTAAGAAAGATGTTTAGATTCCTTGGGGAAATGCAGCTTTTCCAAACTTTTTGCCTCAAGTTTTGGTCATGGATGGGATTTCTGGTTTAGTAACCAGCAGATGTGGCCAGTGTTCACATCAGTAGCAGGTAATGTTGCTGTGTGCGGCTGTAAGGTGCAGCTGAGTCCTTGCTGGCAGTGCCCATGCAGTGAGGCATGCCTTGTGTCCTGCTTTGCTCTGCAGTTTTCTGGAACTCTCTTGCTGCTGCAGCTAGTGATTTGTGTTGACTGCTTTCATGTGGTGTTATCTCTTTCACTGTGAATTTTTATTCCAACTTGGGGTATGGCTGAAACTCTGAAAGCTGGGGTGATTTAATTACAGCTGTAGAGACAGCAAATGAGAGCATGCTCTTGGTCACAACCCCTGCAGTTGGGATGATAAAAGGATTCCCATTAGCCCCTTCTTTTCCATCTCAGTAAAGTCAGAATAAAATCTTTCACTCTCTTTGAATAGTTGTAATTAAACCAGTGCAGCTTCCAGGATTTTAGCTGTAACCTAAGTTGAGGGGCATTCCCTGCAGACAGCATTCTTACCGCTGAAAGCTACTGTCATCAGACTAAGAAATAGCCTCTGAAAATCAAAATGATCAATATACATTGGCATAATTTTGTTCTTCATGAACAGCTATGTGAAATACTGAATCTAGTTGGCCTCCGGAATACCAGTATTATACATTTGTGTCTAGGTTGTAATCAAGCCACATCCTCTGGTAACATGTTATGACTTTAAAGGCTCAAATCAGTTGTCAAGTACCTGGTGAACATGCTGTGATTAAGAAATAAAAAGTATTTATTTACTTTCATCTGAACAACTCTTCTTTCTCTGATGACTGTGTTATGTGCTGAAGAAATTCCAACCCAACTATCAATTTAACCCCTCGAATTTTACAAGCTTCCAAATTTTTACAAGCTTTACAAGTACAACGGTATTTATGGAGACTTTGTCTTTCCAGTGTGGTAGGAGTTAAGGAGGTGGGATGTGCTGGCCCCTCAGGTGCCCGCCTGCACTCCTATCCTGGTGATCCCAAACCCCTCAGGCCACCTGGAGAAGCCCTAGGGACTGTGTTCTGTCTTGTTTGTACGCTTATTTTATCCTACATGTGGGGAAGCTGGGAAGAGGGGTACTGTTGCTGAGGGCTGTTGATGGCTGGTCCTGCCCTGCTGGGGAGGCACACTGCCTGCCCTTGCCATGATTAGTTTATTATCCCAACACAGGATATTGTTACCAGGACTGGAATATGGCTGCACAAACTTTATTTTTTCATTAAACTAAACAAATGATACTCAAAATCTACGTTAGGATCCAAAAGGGACTTTACCATTTTTTAGCCAATTTTCTAAATTGTAGAAGTATGAGGGGATGCATTATAGAGCTATAGTTTAAAACTGTGCAGGCAGAAGAATTTAAATGCTGTCCAAAATTAACAAACCCAAGTTGTTATTTCTCCCAGAGGTTAGATTGTATAATTTAATCTTCTTTTCCAGCATGCATTGGTAGCACATTCTGTGAACTCTCTTGCCATGGAAACTCCTGAAACATTTTATTTGTTATTAAACTTAATTCTAGAGACTATTATCAAAGCATGATTAACACATATACCAGGGTGAGGGTATGGTGCACTTTTATTGGATAGCTAGGAGCTGATGCTTAGTTTTCCCAGATTACAAGGACTCAGTCATGCTGAGGTATGCATGAACACTTTCATTCCCAGGAATCTGCTGGCTTTCCTCTGTGAGGTCTCTCGTGTGTGCCTGTGTCTGCAGAGTTTGGGCTGTGGTATGTAATAGTCTGACAGAGGGAAAGTGCCACTTGCCTCAGTGTACTGACAGGTGAGGACAATAGGCAGAAGAGGAGAAACCTTTCCACAGGGCTGTGTGTGCGAAGGCAGATGTCCCCTTAGCTCAGCACTAGGAGAACCAGAGTGGTAAAAGCCGTGCTTGTTCCCTAAGCCAGCACACCAGGCAGTCAGATGCTTTATTTCATTAGCAACACAAGTATTAATGCTCCTTTGAACTAAGGCAATGTGGAAAATGCAAACAGCATGTGGGCACCAGGCTGCCAAACGTGCAGATGAAAGGTCTGCTCCTGCCCTCCCTGCCTGCATCCAACCTATGGCAAACCCAGGCCCCTCAGCATTCTGGAAATGCCCAGTTACCTCCTAATATTTGCTGCCCCTATCATCTGTAGGGAATACTCGCGGTGTACTCTTCACACATCTGGGGACCATTTTATCCTACCAGCTGTGCTACAGACCCTGCATGTCTGTGGGTGCAGCGTGTACAGTGGCTGCTGCAGCCTGCCTGGGAAGGCACTGGTGGCTCCATCAATGGCAGGGACCAAGCCATGTGGCACCAAACTTAGCTGAAGAAAGGAGGAAAGGGAAGCGGGATTAAACACCTTTGAAAAGCTGTTCTTGCATGTGAGGAAACAGATGATGATACTTCTGATGCTACTTGTGCTGTTCACAGCCCTGTTTCCATTTAAAGTTTTCAGCTAGGTAGGTTGAGCAGTTACTCACCTCCACAAAATAATAAGGTTAATCTCAAACTGAATTTCAGCCTCAGTCTCAAAATGTTATCTTGTGTCAGCACACAAATGACCAAAGCATTACTTCTTGTCACAGTACCAGAAAGGCTGGTGAGGATGGTGAATTTCCCCTCTACTTACCCTGTTTTGACAATGCGTGATTTATGTCAGCTGAAAGGAGTCTGAAGATACATCAGCATCTTACTTTTTTTCCATCCAACCAACTGTGTTGGCAAGTCAATTTGGGAAAGCTAAATTATAAGCAGTAGACCAGAGATGGAAAAGTCTTTATTAGATAAAATAGGCAATGCAGGGTACAGCTCTCTGCCTGAGAACTTATCTGATGCCAGGCTGACAGTATTCTTGCCCGGCGGAAATTATTAGTCTTTGAAAGGGATGTATAGTGAAACACATTAAAAATGGCAGCGCGGAAGACATCTGTCTGCTCATCAGTTATCACAGGTAGCCGTACCACGCTGTGTGACAACTGTGAAGGAAAGCCACCCGGAGCTGGAGAAATGCCAGCCTTCAGGACAGATCACAGAGCATTTCTGCTGTCAGTGCCACATTCCCTATAGGTGGATGTGACTAATCATAGAAATAGGGATGCAGGGTGACACCGGCATAACTAGTTTTCAAAACTCTCAGGGATCACTGAGTGTACATATGCAATTTTATCCAATTAACCAAAATTAGTTTTGTGCATTGCATTCCCGGGGTGGCTTTAAGGCTTTAGGGATAAAGACTGGAATGATCACTCCAGTTCAGCAGGATGTTAGGGTTTGAAGCCCTGATTCAGCAAGGTACTTCAACATGTGCATGAATTTAAGCTTTTGAGAAGTCCTGCTGTTGACAGTGGGACTACTTAGGTGCTTTAACTGCTTAAATGTTTTCCTGAATATGACAACACTGAATAAATGTAGTGCAGGTCTATAGCTTTTAAATGTCATGTCAGGCAGAGCAAACACTGTTAACGAACACCAAGTTCCTGTCAAATGGGTACCCTGCTTCTCCAGGGCAAGGGAAATTCTGAAGTGGTGCTGCTGTGTGGGAGTGAAGTCAGATCTGACTGTAAGTCACTGCACACTTACCTTTGCTTGCTGCGGAGTCTGCCTCTCATCTCCTCATTGGTAGCAGCTTTGTATTACTTCCCCTTATTAGAAACAAACCCCCCAAAAGCAGCTCACAATCTAAGCTCAGATTCTTGCAATTTTTGTGCAGCTTCATTCAGATTAGGGGCCATCAGCATGTCCAAGATGTATTGATCTGGTGAGGAACCTCAAAGGCTGCAAAATCCAATGACAATTCATTTTTTGTTTCAACAGATTGAGTCAGAAGCCAGGGAGGGGCAGGGGTGGAACTTCTCCATGGTTGATATTGCATTCATGAATCCAGCCCTTTGTTCAGCTGGGGGCTGCACGCTGACAAATGTGCTGTTTCCTGAAGGCTGTAACATCTTTGTCCGGTGTCCAGGTGCAGGAAGCAGGGTACAGACTGGGGCAGCCTTCTGCTAAAAAGGATTTTTTTTTTTTTAATCATTTTAAGATTAAGAAACCAACCCAAAATCTCAGGACGTGCTTAAGATCAAAAGGACTTCAGCTCACGAAAATATCAGAGCCTCTTTTCATCCCACAGCCAGCCATCTTTCTCCACTAACGAAGCCTGGTTGAATCAGCTATTATCTGCCCTTCTTTCTGTTCTTTTTTTTAAGAAATGCTTCCTTGTTTTTTTTTTTCTTTCTGAAATCTTCTTTATGATCATTAAGTCTACTGCAAGCTACAGATTAGGTATTTGTGTGCGTATTGAGATATCATGTCAGCCTCCTCCTTGGCTGTGATTGACAGAAGGCCAGTTTCATGGCACTGGCAATTAGACAAGAATCGTAATACCCTGAATGCTGAGTTCTCACATATTGTTGCATTAGATCATTTTTCCCTTGAATCGCCTCAAGACCCACACTAACATCTGGTCAGCCTATCAGTTTCTTACAGAAGTTCCCAGCTTCAAAATCAATAGGAGGTAATCAGAGGGTGATAGGGTCCCATGGAATTTGACAGCTTAGTATTGAAGCACCACGTGCACCTCTTAGCAGGGAAACATGGGACTCAGCTTCCAATAAAAGTAATTTTTCAATGTCGTGTTAGATCTCAAAAATGGAAGCAAAATTGCTTGACGCTGATTTAGTAATTTTTTTAGAGAACAGAAGATTCTTTTGGGGTGTTTTAAATAAGAATGGAGAAGATTAGAAACAAAACTCTAGATCATACATCTTAGACATTAGCTTAGTCACTGCTGGTGCAACTGTAGAAGAAAAACTGTCCTTCCTTCTTCACCTTAGCCTGATCATCTGCACTGCAGAAAGCCATTTGTCTAACTGCCTTCTGATTCAAACCCCATAAGCAATACCCACGGTAGCCTATAAAGTGACAAGTCGATGTCTGAGCTCTCCAGCGCTTGGACCAAAAATGTGAGTGTCTTAATTACTGATTCGCAGAGTCCTTTTCTTTCTCCAGTTAAAGTGGATGTTGAAGTGTCTTTTTCTGCTGAGTGCTATAGCTCTGCCAGGACATGGAGAGCCAATCCCTCTGGAATGTTGGGTGGCTTGGAGCTGCACCTGGCAGGGAAAAGAGCCTGGTTACAATTTTTATTCCAAAATAAGCAGATAAAGCTTGTATACCTAAGTGTCCCGCACTTAGAATTGTGCTTTATCCTTTGAGCCACTGTGGACAGAATGCCACTCCCAGAAAAATAACAAGATGGCTTGGATATGCCAAAATTTCAACATTCCCTCTTTTTACTTTTTTCTTTTTTTTTTTTTTTTTTTAATTAGTCTATAACTTTTTTCCCATTCCA
>NDXB01005270.1:38404-48702 GCA_002631895.1 Agapornis roseicollis
TTTTTTTTTTTTTTTTTTAATTAGGCCATAACTATTTCTCCAATCCAACCTGAAATGGAAACCGGCTTCCTCTGATCTGAAACTCCATTCTTCTGCAAATACACACTTTTTAAAAGAAAAAACAGGCCTACCGAGAAGTAGCTAATGTGTTTTTACAGCTGTAGCTCTTAAAGGACCCATTCTGAGCTCAAGCATGATGCAGCACTCAATGAAGTTAACACAAATCCACCAAATTAAATGGGTCTTGGACAAGCTATGAAACTCCCTGCAGATAGCATATAACAGGATATCAGAAATAAAATGTAGCCAATTGTAAGTCATGACAAATCATAAAATCAAAACGTGTTCTTGTGTTTTGTCACACTACTGTTTTGCTACTTAGTTTCTGACCAATCTCAGAGGAGCAGACTGGGTGTTAGGTGTTGGAAAGAGCTGGAGATGTAATTCCACTGCTAATCCAGGTGTGCTGGGAGATGGATATTTAACTGTCATGGCTATCTGTGACAGTTACAGCTTTCCTAAATACCCTTCTTGGAGGAAACCATGCACGATCCTGGTGTTCTCAGCAAGCAAGAGCACCACCAACACAGACAGGGAAAGGATGGTGCTCCACAGCAGTGAGAGAAGCACAGTTGGCGAAGAAGGGCTGCGGGTGACATTGAAGACTACCAGACCAGAGTGACTCTGGGAGGGAAGTAACAGATGGGAACAGTTTCCAGTGCTGAGTGAGATTCTCTGCAACTTGCTAGTCAATGGCCATGGTGAGTCTCGCAGCATCCTTGGGGACTGCATGGGGAATCGCTGTTCTGGTCTTACAAATAGGAATGTTCCAGTGAAAGGGGCCAGTGTCATGATCCAGCCAACTCTGCAATGCCCTGTTCCAGCTCCTGTCCCACCTCTGCTAGTAAAAGGGCTGAGTCTGGAGAAGAGCTGAGCCCTTGCAGCATGCCTGGAAATCCCCAGGCACATCAGGTCTATACAAGCAAGGGGATTCCTTTGTAAAAGGTAGGGGGCCTTCAGTACTTCTGAATCATGTCCCTGTTTGGTCTCTTCTAATTTATGTAGTCTATTTTTAAGTTCTTGGGGGGGGGGGGGGGGGCTTTCTGCTGCCCCCTTGCAAAAATGAGGCTTCTGCACAAAAACAAAGCTTCTGGACATACACATTGTGCCAGTGTATAAATCACAGGCTTTGCTGAGTGAAGGCTGTCCTCTAAATCCCATGCTGAATCTCTCATGCTGCTTGAGTCATCAACTGTGTCATTCCTGAGGGATCCTGCCAGGCAGGGCCATAAACCATCCAGCTGCTGAGCACCTCCTTGAAGGTATACTTGTTACTGTGTACTTTACCTGGATTGCTCAACAGCACCTATTTCTCTCCATTCAGCAAAGGCCGATAGGAAATACTACATCTTCCAGGCTCAGGAATTTGTAGCTTTCCTGTCTGGCCCTGTTTCACTCAGGGGATGGGGCACCTGAAGGCAGAACAAAGGGCATTTGTCCATTCAGCCTAGTCTATTTTCCCTTTCTTGTCTCCAGGGATAAGTTCTTTTATTCGCTTTCTCTTCCATAGAAGACCATAGGAGTTTTTCCAGTGTGTGAATACTGCCAAGAATACAATAGTAATTCATTCGTGCACCCCTTCTGTTTTACATCCTTCTCCCACACTTCAAGGAAAAGGAGAACAGAGCCAAGATGGCCCAGCAACATGCAAACACCCAAACATATTTTCACTAACCACTGTCTATTTTCTACCCCAGAGCCATCTGTGCCACTTATTTTTCCTTCCAGTAGGATGCCATGGTGTCATACAACTACACAGCCACTGCCATTTCATTGGTCTTGCATGCACACACTTCTGAGGTACTGTAAGAGTTAAATACTGGAACCCGTCTCTCACAGGACAGCCTGCTACAAGTGGGAGAAGATGCTCTGCTATGCATGTAGTTGCCATTAGATGTCTCTAGTCCCCTGGTCTTGGAAACGGAGGCAGTCAAGCGTGATAGTCGGTGGTTGGTAGCAGAAGATGGGATTGGAAAGTGGTCATCAATCCTCCTAGTTAGCAAGCAGAGGCTGATATCAAGTGTCCAGCTGCCTAGAAAGGAGCTCTTGTACTTCTAACTAAACTTCTTCTAAATCAAGGTCCTCTTTGACCTTTGGTGGACCAGGACTTTCTGAAGGAAGCAGTCTAGTGTTCTGATGGAAACAGGCAGTGCTGGAAAGCATGCTGAGACCACTCTGGTGTTACAAACATGCGTGTTACAAACATGGGCCTACAGAATCTGCTTCACAATTGTTAAGGAGGCTGTAGTTCTTTTCCTCTGTTTAGTTTGCTTATTTAAACAGCAAAATAGATTTTCCCTGTGTGATTAGGAAGGATTTTCCAAAACAATAAGGCTTACATTTCCAGAAAGACTTACCAAGCCAAGCAAAGCTAAGCAAAGCCATGCTTCTATTATCCTAGTAGGGGCTCAAGTAGACCTTTAATATGGCTCAGTTTGTTATTTCTGTTTTCTGTGTGAATAAAACAGCCCAGACCAAAGTGGAATGACTTGCCATGGCTCCCATGCAAGTTAATGGCAGAGCTGAAATTCAACTAAATGCTCTGTCTGGCCAGTTTGTCTCTAATATTTTTGCGCAGCTGATCACAGAAGAGAATCACATATCTGTTCTTTGCTGTGGGCTCACTGAAAGTAATTGAGTGGCAATAGGCATTGAGATGAATGAAGGTCTCAAAGGTAAGGAGGCATGGAGAGGAAAAATGGTAAAGTACTAATTATATTAATAGTGATCAATTAGAGAAAACTCTTCCCTCCCCCTCTTCTCTGAGCAAAAGGGCTTTGAAAAGCTTAACTCATGAAGTATGTCTGGTACTTGGCAAAACCTCATGAGCACAAAACTAACTGGAAGAGCAAAAGCAGCAAAGCTAGACCAGCAGAAGATAAAAGAACAGCTCCGCCACCTCAAAGCAGAAGTCTGTTTCCACCGATCACCCAAAAGTGGAGTTCTGGAGGTGAGTGTAAGTCCATGGCAAAGGTCTGCTCCCTTTCAGAAGGCTCTCCCCCTTCCCTGCCTGCTGCTGGCACTGACTATGCCCAGGCAAAGGGAATGCTCACACCAGTGCTGCCCCTGGGCTTTCATATTTCACACTCCCATACCATTCGCCTCAGCATCCTGGCCCTTACTCGTGTGACCGCTGCGGACACTGGCAACCCTGATAAAGAAAGGTCCCTCACAGGCAGGCTCGGGCCATATGTGTTGTATTTGGCTGCATCAAACTTTAAATCACTAGCCATGAACAGCTGCAGGGCCACATAAAAAATAATCATTTCAAAATTTTCAGATAAACGCTGAACTTCCTGTAAAACAGAATTAACGAAGACAAATGAAGCAAATTCTAAGTGTTTGAGATTTATGGCCTACGCAATGACCTTCCTTTGAAACAGCGTCGGTGTCATTCCCCTTGCTGGCTGAGCGCACACAAGCACACAGGCTGTCTCTAGAGCTCTGCCAGCCCATTTCTTTCTGGCTTTTTTTTTCTCCATCCTGATTTATAAGGTTGTTCCCTATCTTCGTGCCTCAGGGAACACATCGGACTTTCAGTAAACATACACAATGCAGTTCCTTTTCCCAAGAACCAAAAGGAAAAGGCTCCTCCCCACAAAATAAACAACCCAACCACCCATTCCCTCAAGCAAATACATAGAGGAAGAGATGATCAGCTTTGTGTTGTGCTTCACAGATCTTCAGGCTGCTGCCTTCTGCAGTGTAGAGCTATATTGACCCATGGCAGTGGCATGCCATGGGTCACCCCGCTGAGGTCTGGGACTCTCAGACCTAGGAGTACCTGATGCCTGGTTTCTCCCTTACCACCCGGCCAGAGAGACAGGAGGGTGGTAAGGGCAATATTTTACAGGAGGGCAATATAACACCCCAGGAGCTAAGCATTACATACTGTACTGCATGGTCTGGAGGAGCTGATCCAGTTCCTGTTGAACTGGTACCATATGGCTGATGGCTGGAATGTCTTTTAAACTAATAGCATGGTGTGGCTTTGATTTAAAAAAAAAAAAAAAAAAAAGAAAAAAGGAAAAAAATTCCACTGACCTAGGGACCTTGAAACATGTTCAATTTGCCTTACAACCTGACCCTAAGGCCATTAAGGTAAGTTTAAAGTCCCCCTTTAATTTCATCAAACTTTAGACTGGCCCTTTGAAAATGCTTCAATTAACCTTTGTTGGGTTCCATGTTAGTAATGGAAACTAAATGCATGTTAGTTTTGTGCAGTTCCCACTTTTATAACAAATATTCTTCACCTCCTTGTTTCTAATGAAGGGATGTATTCTGGCTCTACAGACCGAGTAGAGCCTTAAGTGGAAGGTAAATCAGTGGCCGCATGGGACCTACATTTTAGAAGGATGCCATAGGAATGTCAGAATCATAGTGGTTATTTACCAGAAGGTCCTCAAATCACTTTTCACCACAGGATGGTCTGCTTATCCCTCTGCCCTCTATAAAGGAACAGTCCCATTATTGGTGAGCAACATTGGTCTCACTGATTGTGGAGAGAGACAAGGAGAAAAGAACATCACAGTAAGAAAAGCTAATGTCTAAAATACAGACAATAACACACTCATCCAGGCCCAGCCACAGAAACAAGAAACCACAGCAGAACCAGTTGCCACTAGTCAACTGATAGAAGACGACTGTGTACACGACTGCTCTTAGGCTGCAGCAAAATGAGATTGTACATATTACCTCTCTCATCTTCCATGGAAGATGCAGAGATTGCAACTTATCCCACATATACCATTGTGCAAATCTGCAGGGACAGTTTCCATGGTTCAGGAGACACCTGATAATCTGTTACCCAGAAGTAAATTCTTCATGTGTTCAAACCCACAATCTCCCTTGGGATTGCAAGGTGCTCTTCACTCAGATGCTGCTTACCTCTTTTTAATGCCCTCTTATTCTTATTTATTTTTAAGAATATGGTCAGAATTGCAGGTTTTATTAACTGACATCTCTTGTTATTCAGCTTCTGGCTGGAGAGATTATTTCAGAATAACCTTAGCACTTGCCCCTCTCTTCACTCCCGTTTGAGGACTATAGGTTTTGGGAGTACTTGTTTCTGAAATGGCTGTTTGGTGGTATCTCAGAGTGGGGATAAATCAATTCCAGATGGGCTGTGGAAACTCTTCCTTCAAAACACCAATATTAATCAGCCTTCAGCCCTTGTCTTTTGTATTGCAGCTGCTTGTCCCCCTCATCTCACCAGAAATGTTTGAAACCACAAGAGCCTAAATTAGCTCTCAAGGACACAAGCTCTACATCATATTCCCTTCCATTCAATTTTGTTTACATTCTGAACAGTTTTGGCTCAATAATATCCCTGTACTCCTGCCCAGTGCTTACTCAAGATCAGCCTGCAAAGCACATCTTCTGGTGACAATTCGGGTTTCTCATCTGTAGACCACAAAGGGCCATGATGTGAAGATGTTCAACTGGCTTTGGTGCCTTATAGAACAAAATCTTGCACAGGCAGAAGCCACAGGACGTGTCAGCCTCTCAGCGTGTCTGAACAGAAAGGCAGTGTGGATCGCACATAGCATATGGAAGACCCAGAGAAGTTGAGTTAGTGCAAGTCTAGTTTCATGGCAGCCAGCAGCAGTGTCACGTCCTTGGGGTGTGTTCTGCCAAGGAATCTTCTGCGGATGTGATGCTCAGATCTCACTATCACACAGGAGACTTCTGAGGGATAAAGCATTGTGGCACTCCAGCTGACATTGTCGCCCTTCCCTTTTTGTGTGCCATTTCAGCCCCGTCTGCTGTGTCCAGTGTGGGTTTCCACAGAATTAATAGTACATGCTAATGATTAAAGAATGATGGTCTGCATATTTTTCAGAAGGATGACTGAATACACTGAGTCCTTTGCTGAGCTTCAGTTTTGGTGCCTTTCTTTATCTGTCAGTCAATTGCATGTCATGAATTCACACAGAAAACTCAGCTGAATAAAAATTCCTTTCAATTAGGGCTTAAGGCACCGTGTCTTGAGGAGCTAGACAAATGTGTACTAAAAAGCCAAGTCTTACCCCAAGTATAAGGCAGCTAGTAACACACTGCAAAAGGTACGTTTAAGAAGCGTATGGTATTCTTTACAAACTCCAAAATGTTGTGGTGTGCTGTTGTGTTAGAGAAGTTCTTCCAGGAAAAGAACAGGCTTGATACAAGGCAGATCCTTATGCCTGACTCAGGGTGGTTAAAACAGCAATTAAAAAACACTGTAAAGCAATAATCAGAAGGACAAGCAAGAGCAGAGAGAAAAAACAAATGCAAAACGTACAAAGCCTTGAAAAATACAAGAAAGCAGAAAAAGCCTATAAATACTTCTGTCAATAAAGCAAGCCACTGGCTCTCATTTAATTGGCAATTTTTATTAACAGTGGTTTGTTGGCTAGTGTCGTGTTTACCTAGGGCCTGCATAAAAACCATTACAATCAGTAGATAATGGCGTTTTAATCCCCTTATTCCCAGTATGGAAATGAAAGTGCTAAACTTGTCACTTGTGTCCACCAATAGACCTGGGAAATGAGAGATCGCCAATCTTTGTATTTTCTCTGGGGGACAGGATGCAGGGGGTTATACCTGTGGACCCAGCTGAGCTGCAGCTTGCAGAGAGGCAGGAGGTAAAATGACTTCGGCTGATCTGTTGCACATGAATTCGTAAGATCACAGCCAGCAAAGCAACTGCTGGTTCCTAAATCTATCTCTTCCCACTGGAGGAGTAGCAAGATATGAGCCTGAGGTCACATATTTTATTTTCAGTGTTTTAACCCAAAACCTATTAGTTAGAAATATAAAGTCTAGTTTACACCTAAAATGTAGAATTCCATTCCAGCAACGCAAATCCACTGAAGACTTTGGACTGGAGGTAGGCAGCCATGACCCACCTCACCAGTTTATATGTCATAGTGCTGAGTACTGGAGTTAACCGCCCCACTCTCTCTCTTGGCAAAATAGGAAACAAGATAGTCCATGATCTTTTTTTTTGTTTTTTCAGAAGTAAGGCTCTGTCTTGAATTCAGAAATCATTGCTCTGTGCACCATTTCTGCTTCCCTTAATCTGAGGTCAGGCAGGGGCTGAGCTACATCCAGAAATGGCTTAGGAGGGTCAAAATGAAGGGCTTAGAGTGACCCCAAGGGATCTTGCACCTCTGAGGCTTGCTGGTCCCTCTTCACTCTGTCTCAGTACCCTGTGACGGCCCAGAGGGCCGGTACAGAGAGTTGGTAACAATGGCCTTGGGGACAAGGAAGGCTTCCCTTCAATCCTCTCTGTCCCAGGTCAGCCACAGAGAGGAAGCCAGCTGGAGCAATGTGGCTGGCTGGTGGAGGCAGCGGCCAGGATATTGTCAGCAGTCCTGGCCTAGACCCAGCAGTGGGTCATCCCCGTCGCTGCTGGATCCTCAGCCTGCTGCATGGACTCCAGGTACTTGTGCAGGGAAGGCTGGGATGGCAGGAGTCCAACCTATCTTGGCTACGTTGCATCCAACCCATAATTAGTCAGGGTGAGACTAAAGTCAGACGCCGGTGACTAAATGGGTGTGGACCAAAATCCTCCTGCTGGTGAGCTGGATGGGCTTCAGCGAGGCTGGCATGTGGCCGGGACCAGGTCAGGCAGCCAGTCCCCTGCCAGGCAGCAGGCAGACAATGAGGTGCAGGGGGCTTCTAGTGCCTGCTCCATCCAAGCTCTCTTTCTGTCACCCCACAGCACGCAGAGGTCGGGCTATCCATCTAAATCCAGCAAAGACATCCCAGAATTTGCTGGGCTGTGTTCCCTGGGAGCTGTGGCTTCATAACCCACCAGCACAGCACAGCCATGGCCTTAACCCGCCCAGAGCAGTTGTGCGTCCTGCCCCTCTACACAAGGTCACCTTCTGGTTGATGCAGACACCTTTCCACTTCCTTAAATAGCACAACCAACAACTACCCCACCTCAGCCCACTGCAATGGGCAGTGAACCACTGAGATTTTTTTCCAGCTTACATTTCCATCAAAAGTGAAGGATACTGGGCTGCATCAGCATCCTGAAGCCAGCATCAGGACCCCCAGCTTGCTGCCTCTCTGGCTGTGCTGGGTGTGAAGCATACCTGATGGCTGATGGCATTAAAGACCTTTATCTCCAGGAGCGAGGAGAGGAGGGATAACTCACAAGTGGCTTTAATGGGTGAACATAAATATAACGGGAGACCCACAATCACGTAATTATCTGTCTAATCCGTCCATCTGTCGTACACACACTTTATTGATTATACACATACACACACAGCATATATCCTCAATATATATATATATTTGCAAAAAGCTTAACAAATCATCCATGGACTGGAAGATTTATCCCACTTGTCATGACTGTTGAGGCTACCATTTCCATTATAGCTATTCTCTTCCAGCATGCCTAACTTTCTTCAACGTGGCACTTTTACACTTTCATATAAGCAGTGTGTTTCAACAAAGTTTGAAAGGAAAAATGTGAAGAGATCTTGTTCAACCACTTCTAGGTTCAGTAAAAGTGAAAAATTACCTTCCCCACATTTCTGTGTTAATAACAAACTCCTCTGCTCAGCCTGAGTGATGATGAGACAATTTACCTGGGAGGCATCGCGATTCTCTCAGCAAAACAAAGCAAGAAACTTCTGAAACTCTCCTTGGTCCTCGCTGCCTCAGGAAAAGGCAAGGGGGGAAAAAAGGCAAATAAGACTATTTCCTTCCCAGGGAAGGGGAAAAAAATGTATGCAGAAGGAAAAACCAACCCTTTATGTGTGTATTTGTCAGCACTGTTTGTAAATATTCTCCAAGCTTGACACTTTTTCCTTCCTTCTTTTTAATAAGAAAAAATGTGGGGAGGGGTTTTGTCTTGCTCCATGAGAAGAACTGAGCTGCTTTATTGCAACCAGGATGCCATTGCCCACTAAGCCAGTGCTGCAGAGCAGTGTTGCCAGACAAACAGGAGAGCTGTGAGGAGTGTGAGGGGATGGTGACACTTCTCCAGGCCACGGCCTGCCAGGTGGGATGCAACGGGTTCAGGTTCCCCAGTAACTCTCCTCAAGAAACAAAGGAGATTTTTACTCCTCTTCCTCTCTCTAAACAAGCCACCAACAAAATAGAGGCCCTAAACAGAAGTTTTGAGGTGGCACACTTTAAAAAGGTTAGGCTGTATGTAAAAGAAAAGAAACATTGATTTCTGTTAATCAATATCAACATAAATGTATGGGAATAAGGGTGCTCTTAAAGGCAACAGCACCTGTGGAGTGCTGCTCTCTGCCCTGCCTTGTGCAGGAGTTAAGAGGGATGCCCAGGCAGTCTGGAGTCTGGAGAGCATCACATCCAAAAGCGTAAATGGGAAAGCACTGCAGATGTGCCTGTGACCAAGATAACACTGTTCTACAGCCTTAGCTCTTGCACTGCTTGGCTCAAAGTTTGCAAGTTAATAGTGTGGGCCTAAGTACTGTATTGACATAGTGTTTCGCATGGCAGGGAAGGGAAAAGGAAGAAGGGAAAAGGAAGACATTTGCTGAGGCTAAGCAGATATTTCTGAGAGTGGGATCACTGCATGCATATCCTGTACTTGTACTCCTCCCTGTGCAGCTGATGATGATGGGAGGGAAGGGAAGGGAAGGGAAGGGAAGGGAAGGGAAGGGAAGAAGAAAGATTTCAGTTGGAGGGGACCTACAGTGATCATATAGTCCAACTGTCTGACCAGTTCAGAGGAATCTTTGCTCTGACCTGGCACAGCGGGTGTTATTTTCTAATGTTTTATATGTAAAACCTACTACCTCTTTGTTCAAGCATATTATAGCACACAAGGGTCCTGCCCAGGGCTTTTTAATTGCATTGGAAAGCATTTCCTAAACTCCTACTTAGGAAAAACACAGTGATGGTACCACTGCATTCCCATGTGCCAGGAGGCTGCCTGCATGGCCATGTCGGTGGAGATCTGAGTTGACTGGGAGGCTGAGCTTCACACTGGGCTGCAGATGCTGGAAGCAAGGCTGGAGAAGAGGAGGTCTGGGAGCTTCCAACACAGTGTGATATCAGTGTAGAAGGTATGTGAGAGCTGAAGGTGGATCAATAGTGCATTCGGGCTTTGGTGGCAATTGCTAGATTTTGAAGGATTGCCCTGATAAGAAAGGTGGTTCTTTAATCAGGAACAGATTGGATTTCTTTCTTTTTTCTTTTTCCTTTTTTTTTTTTTTTTAAAAAAAAAAATTTTTAACATTTGGTTTTTTTTTTGTTTTTTTATT
>NDXB01005270.1:48786-72320 GCA_002631895.1 Agapornis roseicollis
TTTTTTTTAAAAAAAAAAATTTTTAACAATTGGGCTTTTCCTGGCTTGATCATATATGTCAGTCTTTCTGTGGTGTAAATTAGTCTCAGCTGATGATTTAGACCCACCGATGGTGTGTTTACATATCCTTTTATTCCTTACTAACTTGTTTATGGCTTGAGTTATACTTCCCCTGGGGCTGTGTCAAGCTCGTGGTGAGGCCTGGAAGGCTCTGGGATTTGCTGGAATACAGTCATTTCTCATACAGCCATAGCCAGAGGCTGAAGCCCCGCACCAAAACACTACAGCCAAGGTACAGCAGTTTGGCATGCGTGGATGAGACGGAGCAGCTGCCTGGTCCTGGCGCTGGAATGGGCTGGGATGGCAGGGAAGAGGGCCAGCACTAGTCTCATTGAGGTTTCGGCCCCACCTGCAATACTGTGTGCTGCAGCAGTGAAACCCCGAGGTTAGAGGCAGCTGCCTAAAAAGCTTACATCCCCTGGCTGTCTCTGGCATAGAGCAGCATTGCCAAGGAGGATGCAAGTCCCTTCACGCCGCTTAGCTACCAAACTATGTCCTTCTTCCAGAATAGCACTCCCTCCCCTCCAGGGGGCCAGTCAGTTCTGCCAGACCAGGCAGCACGAAAAGGCAGCTCCCTAGGGCAAACAGCTGCCAGGGATGGAGGAGAGATTGCCAAGGGCTGAGGAGATGAAGCAGTACTTTCCAGGTCTCAGGGCTCCCTGCTGCATGGGCAGCAAGGTACCTGGACCTGGACACAAGAGCCTGGTGCCAGCGACCCTCCTTCCTGGCTGTGGGATTTGGGATTTGGAACTGACCGGCAACTCATTTTGCTCTAGCCACGTACATAATCCCAGGGCGGGAGCCGTGCTTGAACTGCATGTGAACCGTAAATCCCCACTCCTAAGGCTGAGGGCAGATCCCGCTGGCACACCTGCTGCGGCAGCTCAGCCTGGTCCCAGGCACTGCCGCGCAGAGCAGCCGTCTCATTTAAATTGCTTTATAAATGGGCCAAGGAACTCTGGCTCCAGCCTTCATCTGAGTAATAAATACACAATAAAGCAGCCTCAGTGGCTGGGGGAGGCCAAACAATCAACACTTCCAAAACGGGGAGGATGCTCTTACTGAAAAGAGGTTGGCTTTTGTAATGTTTTAGCCCTTTTCTGCCCCTTCTAAGGATCCCTCCTGGAGGAGAGCGAGTAGAGGCTATGTTTAGCCAGCTGTATGCCCAGATGGTCACAATTTATGAACACCACCCCCTAGGAATAATTGTATGAAGTCTTCTTTGGATTTTATACTCTTGGGGTTTAAAAAAAAAAATAAAATAATGCAACAACCAAAAAATTCTCTCTAATGGTTTAACACTTCTGCTTTTGATTATTGTATCAAGAAAGCAGCCAGCACCCAACAGCTTTTTGTAGGCACCTCCAAACAGGAGACATCACACAGAACTGTGACTCTTGATGAAAAGCTGGGAAGTGTATAATCGAGGCTGAGGTAGGACGTGCTGACATGCCAGAAAGGACATTTGAACCCTGTTACACCAGTACCCCCACATAGGGCAATATCTGTACTCACCAGCTGGGCAAGGAGCTCTTCTTGCACAGAAAAGAGCCAGTGAACAGTTCTCAGCCTCTTGTTAAGCAGTGCACATGGGAATGAATGTGTGCTGTATTTGGCTTGCAAATTTCACATCACCTATTGCATTTCCACTCACTTCTTTGGGGAGAAAGGGAAGGGAAAAAGAAAAAGAAAAAGGAAAAGGAAAAGAGAAATCAATGAACCATGGCAGAGCACTCTGCTGAGCACACACTGAACACCCACCCTGGGAGAAGGCAGGGAACTGTGTGGGGACAAGGGGATGAATGAAGGCAACGCCACACATTTCAGTTAAGGAATGTGCTGAGAGATGAGAACGATGACAGTAACGTAAAAACTTTTCAAGGAGACCATTTGGAAGGGTACGTGAGTTTTAAAAGCTAACATGCACTTTCCTGGTACATCCCAGTGGAGGATCATGAAGTGCTTGACAAGCAACATAATCCCTCATAATCCCACAGCACTGCCCTCCTGTTACAAAACTCCTGTCTGATGAAGTACCCATTTTACAGGCAGGGACACTGAGGCACTGAGAGGTTATCTGGTTTCTGCAAGGAGAAATCAACTTACATTACAGAAAGATAGATAACAGCTGTGATGGCAGAGATCTGGCCTTGATGGTCTGGAGGTTCCTGCCCAAAGACTTGTATATCCGCTTATTATGGCAGTGTTGGAAAAGCCAAGAATAGAGACATACAAAGGATCTCCAAAACATCCATCCCACACACCGCCATCAGTGACACTTCCCTGCAACCCATCACAAGCTGTGGTAAACAACCTACAGCTGTAAGTGTTATATTGCAGGAAAAAAGAGCTGGGAAGTGCATATGACTGCTGGTTTGCGTCTCTGTGATGGCAGGCAATGTATTTACAGAATGGCTGAAATGGAAATGAAGACTAGTACTAGCCTATTACTCCTGGTCCGGTGAGGTCTGAATGCTGCCAGTAAATCTTGTCAGAGGTGTCATGCACGGAAAGCATGGGGAATTAAATCCGTGCTTCCCTGAAGCCATAGCAGCCTACACAACATCACACCACAGGCAAAACCAGCTGTTACTGGCCCAGGAGACCCAGCAAAAGACAGCTGTCTGGTGTCAGAAGAAAGGGAGTGTTGCTCTCCACCTCATGCTTGGTAGCTGACTTCTGAAAAGGGCTGTTGCAGGATCTCTTGGGTTTGGGTGCAACTGTTTCTTGGCACTGAAATGTTGCTCTGTCAGCTGGGAGCAAAGCTGCAGCAATGTCTTTCGCCATGGCCAGTTATTCCCCACCATGGCCCTTGTTCAGAGCTTGGGAGAGTATGAGCATGTGATTCCTGCTCAGCTGCTCCATTCCTCAAGACCTTGTTGAAATGGGTTCACTGCCCCTCTCTGCTCTTGCCACACTGTAAGGATCCTCAGCAAACCAAATAACTGAGGCTCCTGGAATTATCCTCCAATCACACACAGGATTCCTGTCCCTAAAATGGAGCAGAGATGAGATTAACATCTTCTCCCTCGCTTTTTATGCCAGCTTTTGACAGACAGGGAGATGGGGGAGTAGAAAATGGTGTACTGATAGAGCTGTGAGTTTTGCTAGAAATTTCTATTAGCCTGATAGCAGAAATGTGAGGTGAGGATGAGGTGGCTCTGACTTGCTGAGCCATGGTAGAGGGCCAGAACATGGTGTAAAGGGGCTTTACCTCAGCACAGCCCACAGAGTGAATGGGGATAGCAAATCTCTGCCTCTGCCTGCACCCTAACCATGTTACACCTAAAACCCTACAAACTCAAGTCGCACAGTTCATCCTACCAAAATCACTACTGCAGCCTGCAGGATCAGGCATGTACTTTAAGCCCATTTAATGTATCATTCAGTAGTAAACCAGGTCATTTTTACTTGTCTTTTAGAAGACACATTTTTTCATTATATATGCACCAAGTAGAGGCTAAGGACCCAGAAATGAGGGCTATGGAGTTTCAGCGTTCCTTCTCATCAGCTTGTTTAATCGCTTGTTTCATTTACTAGCTGGGTTTTAACTTTTCTATGGATCACTTGGCTCTTGAAATTCCGTAAGTCCTGAAAGTCAGCAAATTTTGGAAAGTGTTCTCTGGAGGGAAGTCCTGGAA
The DNA here is from genome assembly GCA_002631895.1 of Agapornis roseicollis. Lineage (NCBI taxonomy): Eukaryota > Metazoa > Chordata > Aves > Psittaciformes > Psittacidae > Agapornis > Agapornis roseicollis. Next base: position 52,488 of record NDXB01005270.1, read on the forward strand.
CTCTTACAACAGGCATAATTTTCATTTGTGCAGGTTTAGTGCTCTCACAGAATAAATAAGCATTAACTATCCAACAACTGCACCAAAATGCATCAGGTATGTAGCCTGCCATGTGCTGCACTAGAAGCCTAAGCATTTTACCATGCAGACTAACTGCCTCTGTGAACAGAAACTGCAATCATTACTCAGGAGACACCTTCCAGCTGAAACCTCACTCAAGTATCACTGTCTGGACTTACTAAGCATAATACCAAGACAGTGGTATTTGCATTTAAACACTAACTTTTGTGTGAGGGGAATCATGAAGGACAAAGGTAAATTTTTGATTAACCCTTCTAGCCACTGGGTGCCACTAGTGATTTGTGAGGTTAACAGAACAGCAGCAATCTTGCAACTTTAGGGGAGAAATCCACATGTAAACCTTTGCAATAAACTGTTAATATACATAGGAAGTTCACCTTCAACCTATTCAATTTATTTAAAAACATCCACCTGCATGTCTCTGATTTCCTTCTGTTCTAATTCTCAGTGACTCTATTTCAGTGTCAGGGTATCATTTAATGTGACAATTTAGAGGCTGTGTACCCAGCTCTTAGCCTGATGAAGCAAGCAAAGCACTCAAGCTTACACTTACCTGTAAAACAACTGGGTAGTGCCTTTGCAATCAGCAAAACTACACACGTGCTTACAGCTAAGCATATATTTGACTGGAATAGTGCATAAACTGAAGACATGGTCAGCAAAGCCCCCTGAGCTATTGCCTTTTCTGCTGGTTATCTTCCCCATATTCATCCTTTGCAATGCAGATTCAATTCCATACTCTTACGTAGGATACGTATAACTACTGCTATTAATTCCTAGCAAAGGACAAGATCAGCTCCCTGGTTTTAATCGTCTGCTCTGTAATGTCCATTCCATCTCTCATTCTGCTTTTCAACTTCAAAATATCCTCGCCTTCCTCCCCCTCCTCCATCTGTATTGTTCTAACGTTCCCTGCCATGATATCTCTAAAGGCAGGGGTAGCGAGGCGGCTCACCTACAACAGTCCATTTCCTCAAAAAGGCACATGCAGGCTGAAGTATGTGTAAGAGTTCATACTACACCTGAAAACATAAAGGACAAAATAAACTCCTGGGATCTAGTTGAACACTATACCTACAGAGAGGTCTCCACTGTTTTTTTATCTGATTTAAAATAAAGTGATACTAATTCTGTGCAGGGAGAAGTCTTAAAGAGCCAGTAAGTTGCAGGTGCACATTAAAACCCTACCACCCAGATGTAAATTGAATCTGGGCCCCCAAATAAAAACTATGACATAGGAACAGGTTGCTGGGGTGTAATGAGCTATCACAACTCAGCTGCACAGGTAAGTTGCTGGTTGCAGATGTGCTTAGCCAGTGGTACCTGCAGTGAATGCAATACACCCCATATCACTGCCAGCCCTACTTTGCACATCTGCAGGGGGAGAGCAGGCTCACAGGCATTGCATTAGACTGGCTGATGTGCTGTAGGTCCGCATGTCGGTACATCTCACTATAAAAGTGTCCATAGACCCCAGTTCATCTTCTTCTCTCTTTCCTCCAGCACCAGGCATATCTGAAGTCCACCAACAGCTCCATTCACTCTTCCTGCACTCCCCTTTTTCCATTACTGCTGCTGCTCCAGCCACAGGGGCTGGCAGCTCCTGCGCTCCCATTTGTATGTCACTCACGCGGCTCTCCCCACTTAGAGCTGTCTTCTGCTTCCTGCTGCCAAGAACCGTCTCTATTTGAGACTCTCTTTCAAACCCATGATTACCAGAAGCCTTCCTCTCATCTCATCTCACTTCAGCTCTTCCTTACTATTCACTTCTTGGTCCGCGCTTTATTTTTGTCTGTGAGTGCATGGCTCTGGAGCAGGGAAGCCCCATGTGTGCTCACTGAACAATGTGATGGCATGCTCCTCATGGCACAAAATTAGCCTGGAGAAAAGGGTGCTGCGTCGTCTGAAGTCAGACAGGACAACACCATGATGAATTTTTAATTATTATCCCTGATTCTGCAGCCAGGAATACTCTCATGTTTTCTTCCCAACAGTGAGGCAGCCTCCTGTGTCAAGAGTAAGGGAAAACAGGAGCAGAGACATCACACAGCTGTCTGCAAGTCTCAGCTGACCTGCTCTCCTCTGGGCCATCTTTTAGCACAGGTTAGATACCAGGCTCAGAGCAGTTTGGTGTGGCAGGCTAAAGAGGAATGTATTGATGGGAAGCTGTGGGTGCAGAAGGATTGTACTCCCAAGCCAAAAAGTTTAAACCAGAGTTTCATTTTCAAGTAGGGCAGGATGCAGATAGGTAGCCTGCATGGCTAAGGCCAAGCCCACGGACCATGTTCAACTGCTCATACTCGGTAGGACTCCTGTTTTAACTAATTAAGGTTTTTCTCCTTCAGACCTTTAAAAAATTACTCAAACGGTTTCTCTGAGCTGCAGGTTTCACACAGAAGAAGGGACACATGAAATCGCCATTTAATTAAATAAACATCTCTTTGGCTGATGACCCTTCTCCAAACTTGGAACCTCCTTGCCAGCATTAGAGCCCCACATAAACTAGCAGTTAGCAGTCTGCTTCAGGATTACAGTGTTCCTAGCACGAGAAATTGCTCCTGAGATCATTTAACCTCCCCAGGGAGATGACAGGAAGGAATTAATCTTCCGCTGCTAATCCACCCTGTGCTGCTGGATCAAAAATTGGCATCAATGGGGGTGCCTGCGTAGGGGAGCCTGCGGTGGCATTTACCATCCGCATATACTCCCTCCCACCTCCTCCTCAGCGCTGCTGGGGAATCAGGGAGCAGCTATTTCAGGAAGCCTGCGTAACGTACTATTAAACTGTTTGCGCTGGCTGGGAAGGATGTTTGGTTTCTAGTGTTACTCTCCAGTCCTATCTATGTAAGCAAGGTGAAAGCTATAGAAAAGCTTCATCTTTCAGTCCCAGGAATCAGCCTTCTCATTAGTTTTGCTGCTATTTATCACTTCTTTTATATTTATGTTATTACTTATTATATATATTTATTTAATTATGTTATCATATTTATTAGTGATTTATATGTACTACTCACTGGTGCCCAGGTACATCAGTTTTTTGTTCCCTGGAGTGCTTGTAGGAAATAAAATGTACTGGCATGACCCCATGCCCATGAGAGAATTTATACCAAAAGCATCTCTGCAGCTGTTTGGGAAATCTCCCTTTTTTTTCTCTTTTCCTCTGTTAAGCACAAAGGATCCAAGGAACAATTCAGTATGTTTGCGGACAATCTGTGAGCAGTGAGGGAGTTCCAGTTGATAAATCTGAGGTGGGGCCAGTCCTGGCACAGGGACAACACCTGGGGATACAGTGCCCAACCATACAACAAAAATAGCAAGTAGTAAATGCCCTTAGCAACCGGCTTGTGGAAAGAAAATAATTTGCTAAAGAGCATTGGTACTAGGTTGCCTTGAAGAATTGTTAATCACAAGCCTCTATGAAGGGAAACCTGCTCCTTTGTAGTCTGTGAGCAGGGATGGTCTATTATGATGGATCTGACTATTCCTACGTAGCATGAACTTATTAGAAGGAGCTCAGAAAATAGTAGGCTCATACAAAGCTCCCACTGATGTTGGCAGAGGCAGGATGGGATGCAGTGGGCAGATCTTTCCCAGTAGAGGACAGCTGCCTGGTTCCTTCTCCACAGCACTCAGGTTTTCAGCACAGGTCCAGCTGCCTCTGCTGAGACCCTGGAGTCTCATAGCTCCCACCTCACCTGGCAGCAGGACCAAGGGGTAGGACCAGTGTACCCAGCCAAGGCCCTGTACCTGGCACAAAAGATGCTGTGGATAGAAAAGCCAAGACCAGAGAGGGACAAAGCAGCAGTGAGGGCTCTAAAGACGACTCTCACCAGTCAGAGGAGGCTGCCTAGTGTGGGAGCAAAGTCAGCTCCTTCTGTTGCTAAAACCAATCCCAACACAGGCTTTTTTCTCCCCTGACTAATGCAAACACTTGTAAAGGGCAGGTTTTCTTTTCACTAGCACACCACCAAATGGGATTTGCAACAGGGAAGTGTGAGGGATAACAGCCCATCCCTCATACCTGACAGAGCCTGCTGGCTTCTCTTGCTGCTTTCAAGTTTGCCCTGCATTAATCCTCCCAATAGCATATGATCATCAGGAAACCCCTGGGAAATAGGGGGCAGGGGGATATGGATGCTTTTCAAAGAGAAAGGTATAAAAGGAAGCAAAGAACATCAGAGTGGGAAAATGTAGGTTGTTTGCTCTTCCTTTCTTTTTTTTCTGTCAAGGGGTGATTAGAAGACAGAAAGGCCTTTCTGTGCCAGTCGGGAAAAGAAGAAACATGTTCCACTTCCCTCAAAAAAAAAGAAAGAAAAAGAAATCAAGTGAAATATGAGTTCTGCTATTTCTCCAACCCGGAAAAGCAAAGCAATCTGCAGGGGTCTGTGAAGGTTTGTGAAGGTGCCCTTGCAGTTATTGTCCTAAACACTGAAGCAAGCTTATTTCCCAGATGTGCAGGGTGGCACAGATGACTCCTTTGAGATTCTTCTCAATGTCTAGGTATCCCCAGCTACCTGCCTCTGGCATCTCTTACCTGCAGTTTTGGAGAGTTTTCTGTAGGTGCCCTGCTGATTATGCAGCTCTCTGAAGCTGCTCTCCCATCTCTCTGAAGCTTCACCAATAATGGTCCTGATGTGGCTTGCTCTTGCTGCACCCTCCAGATGCTGACACTGGAGGAAAGCAGGACTCCTTCTGGACAGATCTTCTTTTGTCTTCTATGCTACACCATAGGAAACTATCGCTAACAGCCAGGATACAGAGAAGTATACTTGTGGAGCACAAAAACTGGTGTGGGATCACAGGTTATTGTATTCTAAAGCAAACAATAGCTCAGATGACATAAACACAAGTTTCAGCTCAGTGAATTTCTAGTTCATCTCTTTTCCTGAGCTTTTCTGTGTTGTGATGCTTCTTTTTTGTTCACTGAGCATTTTCATTTGGGCCAAAAGTAACATTTGGCTGTGTTTAGGGTGTCAACAGTCTGCATTTTGTTTAAAGGAGAGCACATCTAGGTATGCTGAGGCAAGTTCAAAGAGCCTGCTAATGCATGAGCTAGAGTAATGAGAATGACAGAACTTGAGCACATCCCTGTACTGGTGTGGCAGGCAGGCATGCACAGGGCTGGAGCTGCCGGGTCAACAGGAATCAGTGAATGGGTCAGGGCTCCTGAATGGCCATGTCACCCCTGCACGCGCTGGCATTGCACTTCAGCAATGTAGGTGCTGATGACATGCACCAAGCACAACACAGTCTCATCTAATACAATTTCACACAGGGAGTCATTCCAGCTAGTGATAGTAAAAGATGTATATTCAACGTCGCCCTTTGACAGCTCCCCATCTAACATAATATGGTGAAAAACAAACAAACAACCTCATGCAAAACAGAAGTAGCTGCAGCAGAATATATATTTCATTTTTACATTAAAAACTACTTATGGTGATAGATGATAGCACAGTACGATCCAGAAACCAGCTGTCTATATTTTGCATTATATCAATATTTATTTTAATTCCAAAGAACATAGTTTGGGGACTTTTACTAAAATAGACACTGTAAACGGTATCCTGATGGATTACATTTTGCTCAAAAGTAACTTTACTTGGACACCTCTGAAATCTGTTTGTCATTTTTTCTTCTCCGAGTTTTTTAGCATGCTTAAAAAAAGAAATGACACAATAAAAATAGAGCTAGATGTGTATCTGTGGTGAGAATTATCTTCCCTGGCAATGGAGTGCAATTGGCCTCCAATCGTAATTACTGCCTTTTTACACACTAACAATAGATCTGAAACTGTGTTTTGGGGATATGGGGCTCTCCTTCATAAAGCCTTTGCTGCGTGAGTCTCTGTGTTAAGAGGACATGCTTTTTCCCTTTCCCCCTAAACCTTTTGCAATGCTAGTAACGTATCACCTAAGCAAATACCATACGCATACAGTACATTGCTATACAGAGAGAGCGTTGCCTAAGCACATAGCCCAGGCTGAGGCTCTGCCAACGCTGCTGACATCACTAAGTCCATGGGGAGCTGGGGGATCCAAGACAGTGCTTAGCACAGCCAGCAGCAGCCAGAGCCCCGTGTGCACAGCAGCTTACGCTGGCTCAGAGTGGCCTGGCAGCAGCAGTACCCTGAGGCCACTCCTCTAGAATTGACAGAGGCTCAACATTTTCAAGCCCCAAAGACCACAAGTAAAGGCATTTTGTTACATAGCTGAGCTGCAAGATTCTTCTACTGCTTTTTCCTTGCAGAACAAGAGTTAAGGTATCATAGAAAACATGGGAGTTACCAAAAGGGAACATTGACAATTTTCATTCCTTGAAAACATGTTTATATTTTTGCATCTTCTTCAGTGCACATTTGCCCCATCCATGAGTAGCATGGCTAGAATGTAGCAATTTTTTCTATTTAAAATTGGAAGCAGTGCATTATTTCTTTGGTGTTTATTTTAAAACACTCGATTCCCAAAATGCAGGAGGAATTCAGAAAGAAGAGAAAATTTCTTTGGCTACAGCTTCAGCTTTTTTTCTGGAAGCACTTTAGCACCAGAGTACTTTGAGCATTTTCTCAGTCCTACTCCCAGTAGTGCTATGCTTACTGCTCATGACTTTCCTGAAATTGTCCATGTGGTTTATCTTACCTATGATACATACTGGCATCCTCTTCTACCTATTTTCCATAGCTACCCATTTCAGTTAAATCGATCCCTTAAATGAAAGATGGTGGACGCACACTTAATTTCATTATCAGCCAGGTTAACGGTGATATTTAAGATCCATTGCTGTGTTGGAGATACTCAGATCAGTGATCATTGTTTTGTTATTGCTGTTACCACAATGATCTGGCATCAAATCCTTTTGAGAGACCACTTCAGAAGGAAGCTGCTGCTGCCGTATGCTTTACCCAGTCTGTGTTCCACTCTCTTCTTCAGGATAACTCCTATACCCAGGATAGTACCAACATCCTCACTGCTCCTTGCTGAGGTCTGAGCCCTTAGACTAATGCTTCCAGGGGAGCTATGGCCAAGGGGATATCATCTTCTCCCTGAGCACTGGAGGAGGCAGAGGCAACTAAACGCCTCTGTTGCAAGGGAGTGAGTCTGAAGCAGATGCCCATAGTGGGACACGGTTTTGCCTTGGGTAGGTTGAGGAAGCCCCAGAACCAGCTTGTCCCCAGAACAAAATCTTTAATCCTGTTCAGACTGTTGGTTCCAATGATGAATGTTCCTAAAGCTCACAAGTTGAAAAGATGTATCATCTCCCAGCAAATCTAGGAGAAGCAATCTCACCTCAGAAACGAGTTCACTAAAATGTTATGATGCTTTTAGTGCTGACATTAAACTGCAGCCAAATTTTACTGGGAGGTGCTCAGTAGTGACGAGGCTTTTTCTGCACTTGCATTATTTAAAGGTTAACAGTACAAGGGCATATTCCTTAAGATACAGGACAGTATATATATATAAGGTTAACTGTTCTTCAAACAGGGAGCCCTGAAAATGGTTGTGCAGGTGTAGCCTAAGGAACAACATAAACATCAACCAATTACTTTTACGCTTTTTCTTTCTTAGTGTAAGCTTCAGCAGCTGGGTCCTATATGAATATGTCATCACAGATGACAGTGATATGAGCAGATGAACCCCAAGGCAACCCACTATCCTGTCAAAGAGAGGGCAAAGCTGGGTCCCCTCAATATGCATAGGCTGTGACACTGACAGCAATTTACTGTTGTGGTCAGGCGCCTGACGTCTATATTCTTCTACAAGAAGCAGGCTTTAAAGTATTTTTAGACAAGAATACCATTAAGGCTTGTCTCCAATAAGAATCACTGACAAAGGAGAACCCCATCTTCCACAATCTGGTAAAATTTCACATTTCTTTTTAATCTGGCATTTAAAATGATGCTTAACTAAGCCCTGCCAGTCTTCTTACCTGTCTCGTTCAGGCTAAGGTCTATAGCAACATTAAGCTGTCAAGTGAGAGGAAAAAAGGTTACTGGAATGATTTGTCATAAAAGTTTACATTCTTGCAATTTAACTTACACCTGCGTTTTGTCTGGCCCTGGCCATGTGGTTCAAAACACTGAAGATGGGGGCAAATATACAGTGTCTTCCTTTAAGGTAAGGCCAGAAACATTTTTAGCATCAGTAGGGTGCAAAAAGAGTGGCTAATCCATCACCTCCATTAGGAGCTGTATAAACAAAGCAGCCACCCTGTGATGCTGATAGCATACAGCCTGTTTCTCGAAAGCTTGGATCAGTTCCTCTTCTGGCTCACACCACAAGAAAGACATAGTGACTAGTGCAGAGGTGTGTATGACAGTGCAAAGCAAGGGACAAATCTTGCTCTTGGTGCCTCTGTAATAGGGACAAATCTTGCTCCTGGTGCCTCTGCGGGAATTCAGAGCGTGGCTTACATATTAAATCCTTCCTTTTCCATGTCCTGTTTTCAGTCGTGTTCTCTGCTTGAAATACCTTCTCTGCTCTCAAGTGGTGACCAAAGGCTTTCTGCGGCATTTCAAATTGATGTCAGTGATTTCTTACAGCAGGGATTCATATTAGGGGAAGCTGGCTACTAGCTAAAATAAACTGTGCTCAATCAAATAAAAGGGAGGGTGTCAGTGCTGAGGCCATAGTTAAAGCTGATTTGGAATCTGCAGCCAAAACAGGAATCAAATCCCGCTGTATCAAACTTTCCTGAATGAGTTTAATCTCCAGATTTTAGAGACTAGCTCTTGCATAAGGCATGCACAGGTTAACACATTGTTTCCTAGCATTCAGAATGTTATATATGATGCTCTTTTCATTTCACTTTTATTTTTAAACAGTTATAAATACCAGACTTTATGGATAAAAGATCTTGTGGGACCTCATGATTTCTGTTACTTTGTACCTTGGAAAGTTCAGGCACCAGGAAGCCATTCTTCCTGCTCTGGGTAGCAGATCAGAGGTATGCTGAGTTTAGCCAAAGGGACTGGTTGCATTTGCCAGCAATGTGAACTTAAAAGCCTCTTGCATTCCTCACCTGATAATAGAAGTAATGGAGGTGGATTTTTAAGGTAACAGGGGAGTGAGATGAGTGGGATATGCGCATGTGCGTGCACATATGATTTGACAAGCAAGTGGCTGGGTGCTGGGTGTAAGTGGTTAAGTCCTGCTAAGCATCAAGTGCTCCAGCATCTCTGCAGTAGAGGAGGAAAGGACTAAGCCTGGCCCCAGGCGCTGAGGTACCAACCAGATCAGCAGCACTTGAGCAGCTCTCCTTGCAGATGTCTCACCATGTCATCTTCCACTCCCCCTGCACTCAGCTCAGGTCAAAGGAGCTGTGCCTCTGTGCTGGTGCATGCCAGCCCTGACTGCACCACAAAGCTGAGGCAAGAATGAGGGGCTCCCTCTGAAGCTGCTCTCGTGGGGTGCAGACTCACAACTTTTAGCCTCCCTAGCCCTGTTTCTGCTACCTCTGTCTCTCCCTCAGGCATACTGGTTTCTTGGCTGAGAGGATATCGTGCAGCTGCAGCAGTAGGGTTGTGTGAGGCAGCATGGAAGAGAAAGGAGAGCTCACATGAACGGTGCTCGGTGTAGAAGGGCTGCCCAGGTTTTGTCAGCATACAGTTCCTCTATTTCTCCCTGTTCAGGTCCAGGCTGGCTACAGAGCTAGTCTTCTCATGTCTCCCTCCCCCTTGGAGCTTGTCAGTCTGCGAACTCAGAGAGTACATTACAGACAAGCTTCCACCTACACTTCAATACCTTCACCACCCCTCCTCATGCTGCCCTTCTTACTATCCCATACATATCCCCTTTCTCCTTCCTTGCTCCCTTGCCACCTATATTTTTCTCTCAGTGCCCATAATATATCAACTCATATGGCTATCTCCCGTGATTCTGTACAAACAAGCAGTGAAAGAGCTGACTGAAGAGTCAGAAAATGGGAGAAAATGGTTAGTCTGGACTCTAGGAACAACAGAATATAGAATTAACCTGGATATGGTCTGAAAAGAAGACAGAGAAGGGGACTTAAGTAAAAGGGTCATACAGAAAGTGAGGTGTTATGTGAAGATTTAGGGCTTCGCAAGACACTACAGGAGGAACAGAGATGAAAATACATGAGTTACCCATGCCATCTGTCAGTGTTTGCACAGAAATCCCACCAAACCAAAAATATTGTTAAAGATCCGTTGAAGTTGCTCATGGCACATCCCACCAACAAAAACATTACAAAGCTATGAAGTCTCTAGCCAAGCCTTTGCTCAGGTTTTGTATCCCTTAACCACAGTTTCACCTTCTGCATGTCACCCCACCGACTTCTAGAACCCACAAGTTTCCTTCCTCCCTTCCCACTCGAAACCTTTAACCTGAACCCTGCATGCAAACCTCTCCTGATAGGAAAACAGAACACGAGATCGTACTTCCTCAGTGCATCATCTAACACACACACTTGCACAGGGAGCAGGTGAGAACCCAAAACTACAAACTCTCCTACAACCCATAAATCACCCACTTACAAGCAAAGCAAAGATTTGCATCATGCACAGTCCTCTCACATAGGACCAGATGCTAAGGCCACCAGGCATCAGCACCCTGAACCCCAGCTGCTTCACAGGAACCATGCAACCGCTCCTCTTGCACAGTTTGAGCCTACCATTACATACCCTGTGTGGGGATGGAGGGAAGAGGTGTGTGGGTTGTGGGTGGTGGATGTGGCTGGCGTGATGGGGCTGACATCGCGTGGGGAAGGTGAAATCACACTTGCAGATTTCAAGAGCTGGGTGAGGACTACATACTGTCAACTTCACTGACTATTTCTATGGCTCTGGTAGTGCCTTGTACAGGTAGAGACACATTTTTTCTCTCTTTTCAGTGGATTTCAATAAAAGACAAGCATGGCAGTAAGGAGTGTCCATGAAACATAGTAAGATAATATTTTGTTGTCATCCTTTCCAAATGGTTGTTTTGTTGACACCTTAAGGTCACAGCTATTGGCTGCACTGAGTTTTTCCCCATCCCACTTCTCTCCCCATGTTGGTGTGAATACATCGGAGTGCTTTTTTGCCATTATGCCGTGCACTGGTTAGAAAACAGCCCTAGCAGCTTGTGAAGCGCTGGGCTGCTGCAGGATTGGGTAGGATGAGCAGATGGCCTGATAAATATCTGAAAGTGCACCCTCCACTCACAGTTTCCACCATCCTCCAACCCTACTGCACCTGCATGTCTTAGCAGCTTTGCCTACAAGGTGTAGCTGAGTGCCCAGAAATGAAGACTTTTGTAATCTGTGGCTACTTCTGATCTCACATAAAATACCTATCCAGTGCACCAGACTCTGTCGTCAGAGTACTTACAGCTTGGGGAGGGAGCAAGAGCACCGTTTTTCTCCTGATGTCAGTATCTGTAATGAGCACTATTATCCCAGTGGTATCACAGTTCAAAATGTGCATGATCCCTAGGTGCCAGTTAGCACAATATAGGCATGAGCAATATTCCTCATACATATGCTGGCGGCTGCCCCATCGCCTTACCTTGCTCTGCAATGCCCAGCCTCCCATGTGGCTTCTCCAAGCTCCCACCACCACTGTGCCACTCTTTTCCTCAGTGGAGCAGGATAATTTCCCTATCTGGGAAGCAGGGAGCTGCAGGAGGGAGCTCTGCACCCTCCATACAACTCTTCCTTTCTGCAGCGGCATGCCAAAGCAGAACAGATCCCCAAGAGACTCAGTGTCAGTGGCTGCCAGGAACTGAATGAGTGAAAGAAGGGTGGGGGTTGTTCGGATAAGCAGCCCTATACCTTCACAAAAGGCAGGGGAGGAAGAGAAGCCAGGGTCCATCTTACAGTATGCCTTGGGATTAAAGTAGCCCAGTTACAGGGCTTAGTCTGCCTGGTGAGATCACATTAGTTACAAGAGAGTAAAATGGGCAAGTGCCTCCTCTTCCACCCATAGCATTCTGTGATTGAGGAAATTATGATTGTCTTTGCACTACTATAAAAGAATAAAATATGATAGATTGCTATTTAGTAGGGTACAAGCTTGGCAGCAACTAGAGAGGTAAAGAGCAGAGCTCATTTAAACAGGACAAGCCAAAGCCCCTGCTTGAAATCCAGCAGCTCCTTACAGGGCATGCTGGCCAGGCACTCTCCACTGGCAGCCAGATTGATGCTTCTAGCCAGGCAGTGTGCTCAGAGCAGTGCTTCCCAGGAAATCACAAGGCTCTAAGAGAATCTCTTTGCTCATCAATTACTTGGCTTTTTCTGCCAAGGTTTCTCCCCAAAATACCACTTGTGCTTATTCCTGGCTACCCAGTTCAGCCTGGCTCATTTAACAGAAACCCTAAGTTTAAAACAACTTTAAGGTAATCCTGGACATGGATTTAATAGTCCAGAGGTGAGAAATTACCCTGCCTAAGAGCTTTTTGATAGCCTCCAAGAGTACACATAAATCTTTCCAGCCACCAGGACACTGATTTCTGCAGATTGTTGGAGACTTTGGATGAAACCAAGAAAACCTGCATCTTACATGCCTCTTACAAAGTGCCAAGTATTGTCTGGGCACTGTTGGTGTTGCCAGAGCTGGGCCCCTACACGCAGCACAAGAAGGGTCAACCATTCTGGCCTCAGCATTTGACCAGGATTCCCAACTGCACTGGTGACCAGACATGGTGTTGATAGAAAAGTAGACCACATGAAAGTATTTGAACCAGCTGCCTGGTGTGGCAGTGACCACCATCAGATGAGGGAAGGAAAAAAGCGGTGAAGGAAAAAAAGGGGTGAAGGAAAAAGTATAACATAAAGCCACAAAACACAAAACAGGAAAATGAATTCGCTTAGGTGCTGGGAAGGTTTCCATAAGGCAGGAAATCATTTCTCCAACAGGAGGAGCTCTTTGCTTTGGTGAGACCATGTTAAAGACGCGGTCACAGTTTTACTCCAAACCCCCTCCTCCTCCTTCCCCTCCCGCCCCCGTTTTATACGAGAGCGGCAGCTTAATTGATTTGATAACAAAATAAACAACAGCCAAAGGCTGCCCGTAGAAGACACGGAGCAAGGTGATGGATGCCCGTCACGCAGCCCATCCCGACTATCCCCGCCTGTTATCCTCCGTCCCCGGAGACGGGGGAAGGGGGAAGGGACACGGTGAGAAGTATTCCCGGGCATTCCGGTACTCTCCTTCCCTGCGCCTGGCACACCGCGGGGACGGAATTTGCTCCTGGCTCCGCACAGCTTCGCAGCCCTCCCGGCGGACGCCGTGCGGAACGGGTAGCAAGTCTTTCCCTGCCCTTCCCCCGAAGGAGGATGCTTTGTATCTCCCACCCAATTTCCTACCACGCAACACCCTCCCCAGGCCCCACCACCACAGGCACCCCAAGCGATAGCCGCTAACTTCACAGCACAAATAAAACTGCTTCATTGTATTTCCGGGACATAGCGCGGCGAGTGCTCTGGGGAAGGAGCCCGCTTAAAGGTTGCCACGAAGGGAAAGCGCCGTGGGGACTGAACTTGCCCGCGGGACATTTTGTGACGGGGAAACGAGGTTCCCGAGCAGCAGCAGGAGGAGGAGGAGGAGGAGGAAGAAAACCCGCCGAAATAGCTGCGCTAATCTGGGCTCGGCGACAGCCCTAACGCCCACTTTTTCTTCCTCTCCCCACTCCCAGCAAACGCGAGGCTGGTCGCGACCCTCTCTTCCCGGAAGGGTCCGCCCGGAGGCCCTCGGGAGCCCATCCCTGCCGCGGGAAGGCACACCGCGTGTCCGTGTCCATCACTACCACCATCACCCTCCGGTGTCCCTTGGGCCACAGCAGCGCTGCTCGGAGCCCGGTGACCTTGGAGGGGGGCTGGTGGGAGCCCCCGCGCCCCCCCAAGTGTGTTCCCTCCGTCAAATGCGAATGAGGCAGTTACGTGCTGCCGCCCGTGGGGATTAGTGCAGTCGCGAGTAGCAGCACCACCAGCAGCGTGGAGTTTCCAGCGCTTTGTCCGCAGTTTCAGCTTGTTTTTCTTCCTAATTATTTTTTTCAAAGACTCGATGACTCCTCTGTGTGCGTTGGGATTTTGGGCTTTGTTGGGTTTTGTGGTGGTTTTATTTATTGGTTGACTGCTTTTTGTTTTCTTCTAGTTCTGTCTGCACTGCAATGGGGATTTTGAGCTGGAGAACCCGAAACCAGGAACCGTGACTAATTTTGGGGTGTATTTCTTCGGTGCGTTCATTTTAAGACAGTATAAGTTAAAAGATGGAGTGGAGGGGCTATGAATGTGGGCGAGGGGAGAGGGAGTGAGCATGACGCTTAATCCCCCCTGAGACACATAGAGCCCGGGAGGAGGGAAAGGGGAAACACATGAAGCAAGGAGCAGATTGCCTTAAGATTTAGAGCGATGATGAGGTTTATCATTTGAACACTGATGAATTCAGGGAACATGAGAGCTGCAATTGACATTCCTAAAAACAATTAAATCGGTGGGGAGTACTGCTGGAAAATCGATACGGCCCAGTGTAATACGGTTTGACTATAACCAGATTCCTCCCGTAGTAATAAACCACGAAGTGAGTGTGAAGTACCGCGATTCCCTGGCTGAAAGAAGGTCTTGTCCCTTCCGTGCCCGAAAACACAGGCCCCCTCTCGCCCCCGGCAACGCTCCCAGGCTCCCGCGGGGACCCGGTGGGACGGTACCAAGCACCTCGGTGAGATTGTCCAGCAGCAAATGTTCAGAACCCCGAGGGAAATGCGGGGGATGAAGGGGGGAGGTGTATTTGGTATTTAAATAGCTTCCCGAGTAAGCAGCTAGCGCTTTTGGACTAGGACGAAAATAAACCGGGACTTAAGCTTTAAATATCCAGGCTTGATTTAACAGCGAGATGCACTCAGCTGGGAGCTCTCCTGGGGTGGCTCCCGAGGGGGCTAGGCCTGAGAAAGGAAGGAGAAACGTGAAGGGATGGTATGGAAAAGGGGAAGGAAGAGAAATGGAAGGGGAAGCACGACCGCAGAGCCAGGCCCCGCTCTGGCTGTGCCTCCCCCTTTGCTCGCCGCTCAGCGCGGCGGGGACGTTTCCTGCGCCCGGAGGCGGCAGCCCGGTTGAAGGGGGGAGGTGTAGGGGCCCCCCCGCCACCGCGGCCTCGCACTGCGCGGCGGTTTCCAACAGGGGGCGAGGGAAGCCCGGGGAGTCAGCGCTGGGAGCCCCCCGGGAGAGGGGTCGGGAAAGGAAGGGACCGGGCCGAAGTCGGCTTATCGGTCCCCCCCACCTCCCCCAGCGGCGGCGGCGGCCCCCGCTAGGGACAGGCCCGCCCTTCCCCGGCGGCTGCGGAGAGGAAAAGCAGAAACCGGCGCCAGGCAAACCCCGGGGACGTTTGCGGAGCTGGCTTTTATTCCGGGTTTGGCTGGCGAGCGGAGCACTGCGCCCGGGGCCGCCGAGCCCCGCTGTGCCCGCGGCTTGGCACGGGCAGGCAGTGCCGGCTGCCAGCGCCGCGCAGCCCTCCGAGAGCTGCCATCGTGCGGTTTGCAAAGCGGCAGCGGCGGCACGCCGGGCGCCCCCGCCTGCGGGAGGGAGCCGGGGAGCCGGGTGGCGGCCAACCCCCGCCGAGGGCCTCGCCCGGGAGGGCCCGGGGGCCACCGCCGAGCGCAAGGGCCGGAGCGGAAAGCACCCGCTCCCGGCCGAGCAGCCGCGCTCTGCCGGCTGCGACGGAAACAGGATCCCGCTGCCGTACGCTGCACGGGAGCCTGTTCTGGCACCCTCCGGCTTCCCAGTGCCTCCACGGAAGAGGATACAAGTTGAATATTGTTTGCACGGCCGGGACAGAATATCCAAGGGTGGCGGAGGGGAAGGGGGGGAGGGATTGTGTTCGTCCGCCCGTGATGAATAATCCGGGCCGGCCTCCCGGCTGTGGCGGCCAAATCGCTCTGAGATCTGCCAAGAGATCAGCCGCGCTACCTCTGCCCGCGCCTCGGGCACTGTTGGCCTTTCCCCGGCTGGCTCTGGCAGCACGCTCACCGCCAAGTGCACGGTGCGGCCTCCACAGGGGACACTCTCCCGGGGTCCGGAGCGCTGCCCCAGCATCATCCTGGGACAGAGGGGAAGGGAGGATTAAGTCTAGCAGCGGCGGAGGAGAGGGGTCGGAGGGGGTGTCACCCTGGTGGGGATGCCCCTTGGCAGGTGGAGCCCCTGCCTCTGCTCCGTGCTCTTCGGGCTCCGCGCCCCGCCGTGCCCGCTGTCCCGGGCTGGCCAGCGCGGGGCCGATTGACCCTTCCGTCCTGCTTCCGCCTGTCAGGGTGTCTGGTGGGAACATACACACGCTGTTCCGGCCCGGGGCCACGCAGCTGGCCCAGCGGTGGCGGCGGAACGCTGCCAAGGGGCCCGCGAAGAAGGAAGGTCTTCGGGTTTTCCGCAAGCGCTCACACACGCGGCCGGTACGGCACGGCGCGGCGCGGGGGCCGCCCCGGCGTGCAAGCAGCATAAGCTCTGCGTGTGTTTGTGTCCCCGTGTGAACGAGCCCGTGTTGGTGCGGGTGTGGCGTGCCCGGGGATTAGCGGGCGTGCGGCTCCGCGTGTGGGAGCCTGGCGGCGGCGAGCGCCTGCGAAACAATGCCCGTGAGGGACCGGGAGCGTGAAGCGAGGGCGGCGGAGGGCATGTGTGTGCCTGCGTGGGATACCCTGAGCGTGTGTGACAGCGTGGCGGGTAGGAGGGAGTGTGTGTGTGTGTGTGTGGCCGTGTGACACGGGTGTGAGAGAGGGAATGTGTCTGCGAGCTTCCTCACGGGGGGAGGCAGAGCCCGTGCGAGGGAGGCAGCGGGTGTGCGTGGGAATCAACGCGTGTGTGACACGGGAAGTGTGCGTGACACGAGGCGACCGAGGCTGCCCGTGTGCCACACGCAGCGTGTGCGTGACACAGGCGGCATGCGCGTGTGACTCAGCCTGCGTGTGAGTGCACGCGTGGGAGAGCGCAGACGAACGGCGGGCGGGCGCGCTGCGGGTCCGAAGTTGCCAGGCAGAAACCTCACTTTTGTGCCCCCGGCGCCCCCCGCGGAGGCCACTCTCTGCCTGCGGCCCCGTTCGCGATAGGAGCCCCCCAGGCCCACCCGGCTCCGCGCACGGCAGCGCGGCAGGCACTCGCCGGAGGAGGGAGCTCCCGGGGCAAGAGCCGCGGCTGGGCGGGCGGCGGGCCATGGAGGAGGGACCCCAAGCCTTTCCCCTCCCGCGCAGCGCCCTGGGCCGCTCTGCCCGTCCCCACCTTGTTTATGTGCGGCAGGAACTGGGATTTTCCATCTGCCTGCTCTGCTGGTCGAGACCTCCGCGCAGGGCTCGCAGGCACCAGCCCACCGGAGCGGGACCGAGCTGCAGAAGCAGCGGGAGATGCTGCCGCCTGCCCGGCGGAAGGGGCTGCTCCTCGCACAGGCTGCCAGTGTGAAAAAGGGACGATGGCAGCGGCGGGAAGGGGGGGGGGAAGAAAGGAGGTTGTGGTGGAGGAAGCTAGCGGGGGGAGGCCCTGGAGATCTGCCCTTCCCGGGGAACCGTGCCAGTGTTGTCCTGCCTTTGCACGTCCAACTACTTAGGCGCAATTTTGCTCTTTCCCTGCCCTAGCCTCTCTGATCCCTATTGCCGGGGACAACATAAATATTAAAGAAGTTTCGGGGGAGGGGGAAGGGGTACCCAGCTTTCTGGCTCCACAGGGAGTAGGAAACCGTTCTGAGGCTGTTGGAGCAGTGCCGAGAGAAAGGACGTCAGCTCGGTGCGGGAGGCTGCTCCTGCTCTACTGGATCCCAGAAACACAGGAAACTCCATGGGAGAGATGCTGCGGTTCGTGCTAGTGGCTCTGTGACCCTCGTCCGAAGGGACGCCAAATACACAGGGACGCGGAACGGATACGGATACCGGTCCTGATTGTCCTGGCAAGGAGGACAGCTGTTTGGGTGGGTGGGTGCGGGATGCAAGAACAACTTCTCCAAGAGCCATGTCTCCATTGCTGCTCTCCCAGCGTCGTGCTGGAATGCCGCGAATCACTGGGACACAGAGGAGCCGGCGCTGCCCCGCCACCAGGCTCACCCCCGAGGGGACAAGGTGCCCCCGGGAATCGGGCGGGGGATGCCGGCGGCCTTCGCCCAGAGGCGGCACTGCAACAGCGCTGCGAGGGAGCAATGGCTCTCCTCCTCCTGCGCTATAAAGCAGAGGATGGCTCTGTCTGAGCAGCCAGCAGTGATAAGAGCTGATTTACAGGTAGGGGTGAAACGTGCTCTGAAAACCTCGTGACACTTTCCCCTGGTGGATTCAAATAATATATGAAGACCGTGAGGTGGCGATCTCCCGGGTAGCTCCTAGGATGCGTGGCGTTGTTGTTAACACATGTTTCAATTTTGGATTGAGACTGTCAATTACCCGCTGAGCTGCGAGTCTTAGCCTCAGGCGGGCTGGGGAGAGGGGACGGGTGTATTTATTAACCTCTCAAGCCTGGCGGAGCTGCGCTTCCAGCCTGTCGCTCGGGCTTTCTCGTACCTTCCTCCTGTACCAGCCGGTGCCACTGGGGCTGCTCCGGCGACTCCCGCCGCTCGTTGGCAGCTGTACTTTGCCTCCGCCGGGCCCTGCGGAGGGGGCTCTCAGTAGGGCAAAGCAAAGCGGTGAGCACCGAAGTGCTGGGAGCAGGCTCTCCTGGCCAAAACAGCCCCGGACGGAGCCGGGAAATGCATGGGCAGCATTTCCTCGCTTTCCTAAGGCACTCTCTTTATCGGTCGGAAAAACAGGCCAGCTCTGCTTGGCATAGCCGCTTGGGTTTAGTGTTGACACCCCCACCCCAGTGGAAGAGACCCCTGTCTCCCCCGGAGCAGGAGCAAACGGCTCCGAAAGCCCGCTCCAGAGGCAGGAGCGGAAGGGCTGACAATTAGCATTTCATCTGGCAGCAGAGATCTGCAGGCAGATCGCTCAGGAAGCGCATCGCCCCCTCCCACGGCGTGCCCTCGCCGCATCGCACGGCTGCTGCTAAGCGCTCAGCGCCGTTTACAGAGGCGGATTCTTTCAGGAGGGGCCGCCCGCTGCCCCCGACCCTGCCTTGCACCGCCCCGAGAACGCTGCGCTAGACCAGCCCAGGAGGCCCCCCAGCACCGCGGTTTAACCCGATTTGCGCCGTCGCTGCTTCCCCTCCAGCTGCCTGAAAACAGGCCACCCCGACACTCCAAACACCTCTGCCTCTTGCCTTTTCTTCTTCCCTTTCCCCCTCCCTCGTGGCCCCAGGCTCCCAAACTTCGGGGGTCGGGGACGGCGCCCCCCGCGCGGCTCTCTCTGCTGGGAGCTGCGAGGGCTCCTCTCCACCCCGAGCCTCCGTGACGAGAAAGGCATCGTAGGCAGCCTATAAATAATTTCCATTATGTTCAGCTGACAGCGCGAGGCGATTAATTTTAATAGCTGTGTATTTGCCTGTTTCTCCTAATGCTCTGTAATGAGATGAGAAGCCATCCAACCCCAGATGGCTCCAGCCGCCTCGTTATTTATTTATTTTGTGTATGCGTGCGTGTGTGTGTGTGTGTGTGTGTGCAAAAGCGGGGAGAAGGGGGTGGTGTGCACGGGTTCCCGCAGACCCCCACCAACTCCCCCCGGTGCTGCCCGCGGGCTGTGGGAATCATCGTGACACTGCACACTCAGCCACCCGGGAATGGCTACTCGTGGGCACCCCGGGGGCCGGCACCGGCTGGGTGTTTCGGGGCTATTCATTTATTTCTGCGGGAGCGCCGGGAGCCGATCAGCGCGGGAGTAAATGCAGCGGCTCGATGTTGGTCGGGTTGATGGGGGGGGGGGGGGG
>NDXB01005270.1:79716-99329 GCA_002631895.1 Agapornis roseicollis
AGGGGTGGCCCCCCCCCCCCGGGTCCTGTGCCCCAGCAGCTCCGGCTGTGCGATATTTAAAAGAAGGGTTGCATTCTCCCCGATAGAAGCCCACTCGTTGCCTTGTTGCCAGGAACAAAGCGTACATTCAGAGGGGTGGCTGTTGACGGCTCCCTCTGTATAGCACTGGAAAGCGGGTGGCCTTTGGTTACTGGCAAGGAAAATTCTAATCAGGGTGCTTGTAAGCGGGGCTTTATAGAAGCTTAGTTACAAAAGGCTTACACCAGAGTAATGCAATAACTATAATAACAGCCAGGGAGCCCTAAAGAGGGTGGAATGTGCTTGTGTCTGGATGATTTTCCCCGGTAGCACAGAGAGGGACTGTTTACCGCGAGTGCCATTAAGTATCGCTGGAAACTCACCAACCGCAGCCTTATTTCAATATACTTTATTGTTGTATCTGCTCTAAAATCAGCTTGCTTCGGACGACTTTTAGATCGCCCTAGAGAAGAAGGAGAAGGGAAGAGAGGCCGCCCTCGGCCGTCGAAGGGGGCTCGGAGCCGAGGGGCAGTGCCAAGGGTCAGGGCGCAGTGAGCCAGGGTCCGGGCAGGGCGGGCACACCGGAGCGTGCCCCGGCAGGCAGCGCCGCCGCTGAACAAAGCGGCGAGGCGAAACGGCCACCGGGACCAGCGGCACAAAGTCCCCGGCTCCCGCCCCCCTGGGGTGAGGGGCACCGGCTGACGCCACCGATAAGGGCTAGGAGGCTCCGGGGAGGACACCGGGGTGGAGAGCATCGCCCTCCCGCTGCTTCTGACGCCTCGGGCAGCGATGACCGCTGTGTTCTGGCTCAGCCCGGCTAATGGGATCAGACGCAGCCCTCCGCCACCGCTGCTGCGTGTTGATTTTTCCAGCCCGCCGCTGCCGCCTCTCTGCCCGGCACCGCTGCCCGCCGTACCCCAGCCAGACCCAGCTACCGCTTGGCCGCTGGCGAGGGCCGCGGCTCCAGAGGGAAGGAAATGACTTGGCTGGGGAGATAGTACCGGCCCCCGCCGCGATACCGGGGCACGGCTGTGGCCGGCCGAGCAGAGGGCTGCGCCAGAGGCGTCCCGGGAGACGGCAGCGCCCGGGCGGGACGCATGAGGTGAACACAGCTTCACCGCCAATCCCTATCACCCTTCACCCTTCCCCGGTACCCCTGAGCAGACTTTGCAGCGCTTTATTTTAACGGAACAACGAAGCGCGGCAAGCAAACTGCTGCTCCGCGCAGGGCAAGAAAAATGGGATTTTAATAGGCAAGGTCGGCGTGCTTGGCAGCCGGCCACCGCGGCCGGGGAAATAAACAAACAGAGGAGCTGCGACTTCAGGTCGGAGCAGAAGTTGCGCTCCCGACGAGAGCAGCCCGCAGCACGGTCCACAGGGCGAGATTCAGCCGCACACGGAGCCGCCGCGGAGAGCTCCTACCGACAATGGCCCCCCCTCCCCCGACCTCCCGGCCCCGGCCCCCCACTTCGCCCCGCTCCGCTGCTCTCGGGGTCCTGCGGCGGCTTCCCCCCCAGCCCCTCCCGAGACCGTAGCGGGCGGGGGTAAGGAGCCGCCCTGCGGTGCCGGGAACCGTGTCCCCGGGCTGGCAGCGGGCGGGGGACAGCCGGCCGCCCTTGTTTATCGCGCTTCGTCGCTGATGCACGCCTAACCGCTGCCGTGCGGCACGGCCGGCCTCGGGGAGGCGGGAGGCGGGGAAGGGGGGGGAAACGGAGCCGCCCCATGGCGAAGCGGCAGGAGGGTTTGCGGCAGTGCTCGCGGGGCTCCCGTTCCGCCGCCGGGTTGGCAGGGCTCAGTAATGCCGGCCTCGTTGGCCGCTCCCCTTGTCGCGCGTTCTGGGCTTGGTGCCGAGAACTCCCTCCCGGCTGCTGCGCATCAGTCTCCCCGTTGCCTCACCGCTCGCTCCAGCTTCCGCGGGCAGCGGGAACCCCGTTGTCTCCCCAGCGGCACTGGTCGCCTGTGGAGGGGCCGGGGAAGGGGATGTCCATTCCACCACTCCACAGCCCCTCAGTCCCTTCTCCTGCCTCTTTGCAGCACCATCCTCTGCAGGCCCACGGGGCAAAAGACGATCCCCACCAGAGCAGGAGCTGTGCAGCCCCCCTCTTCCCGGGTAGGCTTGGCGGGCACAGACACCTCCTGTTCAGCACCCACCGACAAACCGAGACGGAGGAGCTGTGGGGCAGAGGGACTGACCTTACGTGCTGTCAGGAGAGGAGAGTGAAGGGAACCGGGCCAGGACATCCAAGAGCAAAGTCCAAGCCTGGGGAAGTTGAGCGATAGTTCAGAGAGAGGCCGGCAACCCCCGCCCGGCAGTCACAGGCCTTTCCCGGCGCTTTCACCGCTGCCCTCAGCTCCCACCGGAGCACAGCCCATGCTGGGGCCCGGTAGAGCAGGAGAAGGTACAGGAGCGAGGCGTGCACTTCATGTTCAAATGGGGCCGCGGCCTAGGCTCCCACCGTCACCAGAATCTCCCGCCCGCACGGCGGCAACGGGCAGAAGCCCCCCTGGTCCCATCGTTCTCCCCCTTCCCCCGCCGCAAGGCTTGATGCTGGGCGCGGAGGCAACGGGTGCTGCCCCCGGGAGGGGTGCCGGGCAGGGCTGCGGCGGCGGCGGTCAGCGGCGCTCCCGCTCCGCACCGCCCGGGCAGCTGCCAGGGTTTTGGCAGCTCGCACCACAGACTTCTCCCAAGGCCTCCTGCGAGGGCTGAGGGCAGTCACGGGGAATGGCTGAACAGCGCGAGAGGCCGCGGAACGGCAGGCAGCTCGGCCGAGCGGGGAGAGAGGGAACCGGCCAGCGTGGAGGAAAGGGAGAGGTGCAAAGAGCCGGGACGCACACGCACACACAGAGACCAGGCAAGGCCACCAGCCTGCAAAATGCTGAGCTGGCAGCGTGCCGAGAACCTGGGGAGCTCTGCATTCCCGAGAGCCAGGGAAGTGGCGGTGAAGGAGCAGCCTGAACGGGGCAGAGACTCTCACAGACCTGGTGTGACCTATAGCTTAAATAACCTGGCTTCCCCTTCCAGTGCCTGGGTGTACCTGCAGTGTAGTCTCTGCCTTTCTGTCTCCCGTCCCATTATTCCAGTACAGTCTAATCTTCGTGTTGTGACCTACAGCAGCGCTCTGATTTATTTTTAATGCATTCCGATTCCTGTTCTGTTGTCAAGAGATGCATTGAGATTCATTTTATATCCCTTGCTTTTCAGACTTCTGTTTCGCTGGAGGGACCCGCCAATAGAGTTTAATTCGATTTGATATGATTTAATGAACACCTTTATCTTTTGTTTTCTAGCAGGAGGATAAAGAATACAACCGCATTCTGCTTTTGCGAAACCAGACATGTTTCCCACCGAAATCCTGTCTGGTGGCACATACTCACTGTAACATTTCATTAACAACCCCCTTGATATATTGATTTTTAATATTTGTATTAAATGTTGTGTAAAATTGAACTCAGGCGTTAGAGGAGATTGTGCAAGCTGCAAGACATGACTCCTACTTAATTGTTATTTTTTTTTCAGTCCCGGAACAACTGTTGGAAAGAGGCCAGCAGGAGGGAAAAAATAAATTTAAAGTAAATTCTCCACGGGGGGGATTGGGAGGGGGGATAAAGGGCAGTGCCCGGAACACACAGGGGAGATGGCGACAAGACCCAGCCTCTCGGGAGCGCGGGCAGCACGTCCCGGATGCCCCCACTGCCACCCAGTCTCCCCGTTTTCCACCCGCGGCTGCCCCTGTTCCCTCCAGCGCTCCAGGCCGCGGCGGCCCCGGCTCCCCTGTCCTTCCCCTGCTCTGCCGGCTCAGCTCGCTCCGCGTCGCCTCCCTCCCTCATGCTCCATATGGTTTCTCCCCTCCTCCTCTTCCTTCTCCTCCTCTTCTCCCCCCCTCCATGTTGTCTCCGTGACTATCCCCGCTCCGTGTTACGCCTTGAGCCCCCGGGGGAATGTTTCCCCGCCGTGGCACGGACGGGCCACGGTATCACGGTTCGGCCTGGCCCGAGCGGGATGCGCATGGGGCTCTGCCGGGCCAGCACGCAGCGCAGTGAGGAGGGTGGGGGGCAGCAGGGGAAAAAGAAGGCCGTGGGGAGTGGTGCCAGCCAGAACTCCCGTCCAGAGTTTTCCGGGTGTGCGGGAGAAGAGCCTGAAGAAGTTCATTCCCCTTCGCTCTCCCCCTTCTTGTTTCCTTTCTGTCTCCCCCCTTCTCCTTCCCGGCCCCCCTTCCAGGAATACAAGGCATTCGGAGATCAACATAATTCACCTGCATAAAAAAAAAAAACACCAACCTCTCGAGCTATAAACTAGCGGCTGATCCTCCGCTTAGACTAGTGTTTAGCCGTTCATGCATCATGAGTGTCAAATAAATGCCTGATTGAGGCCCTCAGCGGAGGAATTAGCTTTCCTTGTGCTGGAAATGCATAATAGAGAAAGTGCTGAGGCATCCCTCCCGGAGTTAGCTCGGGCTTCGCTCCCTGCTCTCCTCTTTACGGGAGCTTTCCCTCCTGCGCCCCGGCTCTGTCCCCTGCCCCCCAGCCCTTATCAGCACGCCCAGCCGGCCGGGGCCGAGGGGAGCCCCCATGTGGGTCCCAGATAGAGGGGAGTGGGGACGGGCTGGGGGAGGAGGGAGGGTCCGACTATCCCTCCCGGTGCCTGAGTGAGCGGCGGGGGCTCTCCGGGGAGCGCTGTCCCAGGCTGCCCCGGGGTAGGAGAGTAGCAGGACCGGGGAACAACGGGGAGCCCCCCTTCCGGCAACGAGTTGCGGTTACGACCCAGCCCTGAAGCGTGGTGGCAAAGTGGGGGCAGCCAAGCCGGTGGGGCCACCCGGACAGAGCCGAGGTGCCCCCGGGCAAGGGGTGCTGCCTGCGCTGAGGGGGGCCGGCCGGGGCACAGAGGGGTTAACCGAGCCACAGCCGGGAGGAGCAGTTGAAGTGCACGGGCTGCAGATGCTTTTCAGGCCTCGGTGTCTACCGTTTTAAATTAAAAAAATGCACCCGGCCCGACCATGCACCAGTGACCTGCAATTTCCCCTTCTTCTCAAACTGAAATATGGCCAAACTATCTTCAAGTTAACTTAGGGGCTGGGGACGGAGGCGGGTGATGTTGGGGGGGGGGGGTGGGAGGGAGGAAATCGCTATGGGTTGAGATCTCTGTGTCAAGTTTCATCCCCTCCTGACATTTCTGGCTCCGCGCCAAAGTCCCGAAAATGGAAAATTGGGGAAGGGCGGGCGGTGTGGGGTGGGGAGGAGGGGGTGAGGGGAGCGGGCTGGAGCTCTCGGCGGAGAAGCAGTAGCGAGAGGCTCCGGCCAAGAGGGATGCATGAGCAAGCCCGCCTGAGCGGAGCGCGGCGGCATCTTCCGCCATCCGTTCCGCCACCGACCGCTGCCATTGTTACCGGCGGACGATGCAGGGACCGGAGCCTCCGCTATGGCGAGAGATAAATAGCCCATGACAGCGCCTCTTCGCACCCACAGCTCGGCAGATCGAACTCAGCGAACGGCCGCAGGTCTGTGTCGTTCCCTTTCGCGGGAGTCCCTTTAAATCACCGCTTCCTCCCCCCACAACCTCTCCCGGGGGATGCTGCCGACCTTCCCCCCCTCCTCTCCCGGCCCCGCACGTCCTCCCCAGCTCGCTCCCGCTGCTACGGCTCGGCACGACGTGGAGCCACCGGCCGGGCGCGGAGCCCCGCCGGGGGAGTATGGGGCGAGAAAAGTCTCTGCTGAAATACTTTAGGCAGGCTGCGCCTTTGCCAGGAGGGGTCTTAGCGCTGGGTCTTTTGTCTCGGGGCCTTCGTCTGCGTCCCCCGGGGCGGCTGGCGGCTCTCCCGAGAGGAGCCTCCAAGGAAAGCGCGGGGGCGCCCCGGCCCCCAGCTACCAGCGCCCGGCCGCACTTCTGCAGGCTCCCCCGCCTCCCGGTTCTTCCCTCCCGCCACAGAAACCGAAGGGCTAAGCCCTGCCCGCCGGATCCCCATCCTACCCGCGCCGCCCCTTCGCGTGGTGAGCGTGACAGTAGCCCGAGCGGGACCGGGGGAGGCCCTCGCCGGCCGTGGTGCTCCCCTCCACCGGCCGTCCCGGAGAGGGTGTTGGGGAGCAACTCCGGTAACCAAAGCTCTACTTTCCAGCTGCTACCCCCGCCACCGCGCCCGGCAGCCCCGGGGCGAATCTAGCGGGCATGTGTTCTCCGGACCCCTTGGCACCTATCCGGGTTGTCTTCCCCCGGGACACTGGGGAACGCCACGTCCCCCCGCTGGCGCTTGCGAGCGGCTCGGCTTGAGGCAAGCCAGCACTTTGTTTCTTCCAGCATCCCATTCCTCACCCCCCGCCCTGGCTGAGGCCGAGCCGGTATGTGTGTGTGTGAGACGGGGTTATCACCACCCCGAGTCATCATTTTCAGGCTGGCTGCCGCGGGAATCTCTCCCAGGTGGAGCCGGTACGGGTGGCAGGGACCGGGGAGACAAAGCGGGAGCCCGGCTGCGTTCGGAGCCCCGAGGCGCAGAGAAGTGCGGGCAGTGCTGGCCCGGCCCAGCCTGGCTCGGCTTGTCCCCCACCCTCCGCCAGCGGCGGGGCTCGGCCGGGGCCGCGGGGTGCTGCCGCCGCCCCGGGAAGCGCGGGCTGGGCTTTCAGAGCGCGTCTCTCCATTTCCATTTAATGCACTTTTAGGCGATTGTTTTCCCTTTCCACTTGTTTGTCTCCTGCTAGCCTCGTAAACTGCCTCATGATTTATTACCTAGGCTAAGTGCTTAATTTGTGAATATGAAACAGATTAAAAGGAGATCGGCGTATTTTAGCAGGCAGGCCAGAGCGAAGCCCGGCAGCTGTTTCCAGTTTGTAGGCATCTCCAACCTCGTGTTAAGCGGGCTAGCCTGCTAGTGATCAAGGGGGTATCCCCGGCTCTTTGCGAGAGGCCCACCGCCCCTGGCTCCCCGGGTGCACGGCTGGCGCGGAGACCGGCCACGGGACGGGCGCTTTGGGGTGGGCTTTGGGGCGTGGGGGCACACGACACTGACGCCGTTCGTCGAAACGGTACCCGTGACTCTGGGATCCAGGACCAGCTGGGTCGGCTCTGCCGGCATCGGGCCCAGCAGGCACGCAGAGGGTTAACGACAACTCTGCCCTCTCCTTCAAAGGACTCACTCGAGATAGAATAAATACGGTCGGCGCGGAGAGGGGGTGCCGCTCAGGCCACATGATGCAAAAAGTAAGACAAGCACACTCCGGAGAACAAAGGCTTCCTCCCCCCTTCCTCCCCCTCCCCCCAAAATCTGTCTTAATTCTGCAAGTAAACTTGAGCAGCTATAAACCAAAGAGGCACTGTGGAAGTTACAGCCAAGGGAAAATCAAAATAAGTATCTTTGATGCAGTGCAAGCACGCACTTGATATTTTCTGGAGTGTGTTGTCGTCCGTCTCCCCCCCCTTCCCCCAGCCAGGGGGGACATCGGGGGCTGCCCCCACTACAGTGTTGACATGTTCCTCCGGGGTTGTGCCTTGGGCCGATTTAGGTCTCTCCCAAAATCCAGGGAGCACCCGCGGCCAGCACCATCTCGCAGCCCCGGGAGAGGCGGGCCGCACCTCGCCGTCGGGCCCGGGGTCAGGAGCAGCAGCAGTGGGGCAAGGCTGTGCCAGGTGTCCCGCAGGGCCAGCTCACCGGGAGGGAGGACTGCGTGGTCGAGAGACATCCCGGTGAGACAGGGCCGGGTCCCCGGACAGGTCGTGGGGCCGGGGGTGATGGCCGGCTCCACGGGAGCCCGACAGGAGCCGGCGTTTGGGTGATTGGCCCCTCGATCCCGTGTCATGCAAGAGACACCTCTCTGCCCGCGACCACTCCTCCTGCCCGCCCGGCGTTTGCAGAGCAGCCCGGGCACTCCCATGGCTGTTAATAGCACCCTGGAGCAATTCTCAGCCCCAGTGCCCCACGGAGCCTGCCTCCTCCCTCTGCACCCCCTTCCCCCGCCTCTCGCCTTGGCCTTGGAGGAGGTTTTAATGCATCGGGGACGGCAGAGGAAGCAAAGGGAGAACCCATCAAGCCAGCAGCCTGTGCAGCCAAGCAGGCCGAGGCCTGCTGAGTACAAAGCACTGCTAGAGAGAGGCAAAAAATCTATAACCTGCCCTATACCTCTGTGCACCACATATGAACTGGGAGCAAGAGCACTGTGTGACTCCCAGTGGAGCACAGCAGACAGAGCTGGGTAGGAGGCAAATGACTCATGTGCCCTCAGTGCACCTCATGCAGTTGATCTGCTGTTGCAGATGTGGCTGGCATTGGAGTTACTGAATGAGCAGGAGACGGGGACAGGCTCTGGGCAAAGCATGGGAACAAAGTATGGGGTGGCACATATCTGGGCAGGCTGGGCCCCCGTCTGCTGGGGAGCGGGAGAGCAGAAGACCATGCACACAGCATTTGGAAAGATCCCTCTGTGTGTGCATGTGTGTGTGTGAAGACGTCAGAGCAACTCTTGTCTGGAGAAAGCTGAATATAAGCTGTTGCTGGGGAGCAGTGCTTGTAGGTACTTGTGAGTGGTGGCTTGGGAACATCTTGTCCCATGTCAAGGAAGCACCTGAAGGAAGAGCACAAGAACAAGACAACAGCAGATGTGTGTGTGTATCTATGCAGCTGTTTCAGGTTGGCTTTAGACAAGGTCCTTCTTCTGTATCTGGGACAAGGTCTGTGGCAAACCAATACTGAACCCCGTTTCCAAGGGGCCTGACGGGCTTTGAGTGTAGCTGACAGGTCCCTGCGTTGTGACGTGATAGGAGAGCTTTGCATAGGTATTACACACCACAGATGTTTCTAGCCCTGGGCCTTGTTCTTCACTGACTGAAGGTAGGACTAAAACTTTTGAGCAACCTGAAGAGCAGTAGGCAAAAATGGCTCCAGGGTCTCCTCACCTCCTTGTGGGTTCTGCACAGAGCCGTTCTCTTGTTAGGTACCTCCAGTATTTTAGCAAGCAGAGAAAAACACAGGCTTGTGTCATGATGGTAAGATACAGTGATTTTTTTTTTTTTTTCCAAGCAATAGACATAAGAAGAAGCCATTAAAAAAAAAGACAATGGCAATGAAAAAGGCAAAAAAATATTTCCAACTTGTTGACTTGGCCTTTGCAGTCATCCCTACCTCAGGCAGGGCTATGGCCACAATGTTATAAGCCTTAGTTACACTGCTGAAATTCACCATGCTAAAAGTCACCTGGTCCCTCAAGCACTCTTGTAAAGCACTCCAGGTCCCCATAGAAAATGCTTTGCGTGTACTTAAAACTATGTGGATTTGCTTCCAACAGCGCATAATGCCAGTTTCAGCCTGATCCTGTCTGGCTTTCACTGAATTAACGCCTGGATGGATCTAAGTCCCAGTATCTCAGACCAGAGTGGTTCAGATAGTTGTCCTGCTGCTGTCCCTCACTGCCCCAAAGGCATTTTAAAACCTCCTTGGAAGTGCTGTTATGTGGCCATGGCTAAGCCTCAGAAACAAAGCAATAGAGAACACTACTAAAGAAACAGAGAATCGCAGAATGGTTTGGTTTGGGAGGGACCTTAAAGATCACCCAGTTCCAAACCCCCTGCCATGATCAGGAACACCTTCCGTTAGACCAGGCTGCTCAAAGCCCCATCCAGCCTGGTCTTGAACATTCATAGGGACTGGGCATCCATAATGCAGAATGAGCAAACCCCTATGGCTTGCAGTGGTTGTATGGACACTGAAAGGTGTGAATGCTGCTTCAGTTTCAAGCACAGATGCACCCCAGACTCCCCTCCTGACCCCAGTCCCTTCCTGCCAGCACTCACAGACTGCAGGCACCTCATCCCCAACAGTCTGCAGCCCTTCTTGCTGCAAGGCTTACACCTTCATCGTTCACCCAGTGACAGTCTGTCAAGTTGCAGCGTCTCTCTTTTTCATCACTTCCTTATATCTCACTGCCTCCATAATGCTCCCAAGCAGCGGAAAAATGTTTTCAAAAGTCCTGTCACCAAAAACCCTTAAAGACCACTATGTGACCACCTAAATTATGTCTTCATTTTCTTATGACCTCTAGGTATGCCACCTCTCTGGGTACTTTTAGATTTGTAAGCCTGTGGGGCTTTGACTCTGTCTTGCATCATCTAATGTACTGTGGTTGTCACCTAAACACAATACAGTGGTGGGAAGTTTTGAACTCAGGTCAGGCTTAGGATGCATAGAGATAAATAGGGCTAAATTTCAGTGGTATTTTCTCTTTCCAGGTCCACAAGTATTGTGTTACCTGGCAGCAGCTTTAGCATGCTGGGCACTCTGTAGGCACAGAAGGCAGATCATTCTGCTTGCCCATAAAACAGAAACAAAACTGTAAAAACCTAAAACAGCAGATGACCAAAAGAGTGATGCTGGTGGCACAGGGAGACAGGCCAAGTTCCTGGTTACCCCAGCAGGCTCCTTTGCCGTGGCTCTCCGAGGCCACAGCTCCCAAAGCCCGTGTCCTGCAGTTAGAAGGGAACAGTGTGTGTTTGTATGCGTGTGTTCATGTGAATGTAATTTTGTTTCTACATAATGTGGATTACCTTTCTTTTAGCAGCAAATCCGTTCAGGGCTTTGGATAAAAAGAGAAATCCTGGAGCCATTCCTTCCCTGGGAAAGGACATGTCTTCTGTTGTTTTCTCTGCTCCTTTTTCCAAGTAGTCCCCAAACGCCCTTCTTCCTAGTTCAGCATCTGATCTCACCTTGAAAGCCTGCCTGCTCTCAGAGTGAAGCACTCTCGCATGGGGAACTCGGGGAAAATACAAGGATTAAGGCACAGCAGGTGAGGTGCTGCTCAAATAAATGGGAGGAGAAGGGAACCAGGGTGTAGGGCATAGAAGTAACCCCCAGTGGCACTGCATTGGGTGGTGCTAATGGAGGGCTTGTATCCCCCACTACCAGCCCCCTAGGAAGCCTCCTCCAACAAGAAGATTGGATGTGCCATAGATGTGGGACACCTAATGGGCTTCCTTCTTCTGAAGCTCGGTAGGACTGCTTGGCTTTACAAAGTGTGGAGGCAATCTTGTAGGTAAAGAGAGCGCCATTGATTTAAATGCAAAATTACCCTCCTGCAGTTCTAATTTCCCAGGCGAGGGCCATGCAGGCTCTGAAAACATGAAAGTTGTTGATGTATTGGTTCAATTAATTTTTAAAATAAGTTTGAACGCCATTTGTTTCACATCTGATAGGAAAGCGCTGTAGATTTTTGCAAGCAAAGACAGAGGTGAGCGTGGATAGGCCATGCATTTTGCATAGCCTTGAAAAGAGGGCTTAAACGAGGCATTCATTTAGTACCAGGCCTCTGTGCAGGGATGAGTGAGACCCGTGGTGAAAGAAAAAGACCTGAACATCTGTATTTGCTAAGTGGCACTGGCAGCAGTCAGCCAGCTCGCAGAGAAGAGCAGACATGCGGGTCTGAGGCCCAGTGGAGGCTGCTGTGTCCCTGGTGCTTTTTAAAAAGGAAATAATAGCTAGTGGGGGAACCCTTTCTGGTGGCCTTGGCTCCCATGACCCCCCTCTGATGTATGATATTTAAACAAGGAAATGTCAATATTGGTTTTCCACATACAGCCTCGTTCTGCTCTCCCTGAAAACTAATGACTAACCCCTTGGAGGGTTAGAGCAGACCCCAAAACAGTCACTCAGGCCCAAATACTGTTGTCTGCAGCAGCCTGGAAGGAAGAAAGAGCGGGTTGTCATGAGCGGTGTGCGCTTGCAGGTAAATTAGAAAGAAGAGAAGCAATCCCACCCTGCGGCTCACAGAGCCTCAAAACTGCAGGTCTGATGGTTTGAATGATTATTGCTTTTTAAAATTATAAATTGCATTTTGGTACAGTGAGTGAAGATAATGGGCTGCTTACTAGAATTAAGTGCAACTGAAGGGTGTGTTGTTATAACAAAGGTGACTTCTCTGTGCTGGCTTTTTCACGGTCGAGGCTAACAGAGAATTTGATTTAAATCCGATGGCTGTCTGGCAATGGTTTTGGAAAGGAGAGATGCCAGTTGTACGAGAAGGTGTCTTTAAACTGGGCCATCGGATGTGTCTTCTGATATAAATGTCCTCTGAGGTAGGAAAGTGTAAGTCATAGTAAGAGAGGGCAAGTGTGTCTGACTCATAGTAAAACGAGGGCACGTGGAAAGTATAAATGAAGGGAGGGCTGCTACTAGGAGGACATGAAGGCTGTGACATGTATCATGGGGAAAATAATTTTATTGTGGATAATTTAAGCTTAAAGGGGCAGTTGTGGTGCAACTGCATGGCACAGAATGTGAGGTGGAGCATATGCACAAAAGCAACTTAACCATTAATCCTGTTCTGCCCTTGTCTTGGTTTATGCAGGCTGGGCCTCTCTGGGTTTTGCAGTAGCAGC
The DNA here is from genome assembly GCA_002631895.1 of Agapornis roseicollis. Taxonomy (NCBI): domain Eukaryota; kingdom Metazoa; phylum Chordata; class Aves; order Psittaciformes; family Psittacidae; genus Agapornis; species Agapornis roseicollis. The sequence goes on from NDXB01005270.1 coordinate 92,081, forward strand.
TTCAAGGTCCTCTAAGATCACATGAGCCTCATCAGAGTTCACTCCAGGGTAGAAAGCATAGCTACACAGACTTTATGCTGTGTTGGCACCGCGTGTCTGGAGGCAGTAGCAGAATAAGTGGTATACGAGTCCCTTAAACAGATCTGTGCAGATGAGGACCAGCTTTCCTGGGCAGGTTGTAGCTGCTTTCCCATTAGAAGGTGCAAGCTCACTATTCTCACCCAGTTTCCAGCATGTGCCACAACCTCTGTTAGGGCAGTTGTGTCAGTGGGAACAGCCTGGGGAACTGAATGAGTGACCTACAAGATGCCATAGGCCAGTCTGATTGCTTCTGGTGGGGAAAGCACCTTTGGTGTCATGCATGACCACAATATCATGATTGATGTGAATCTCCAACTGAGACTATGGAAGAAGACCTATCATATGGGAGGAAAATAAATAAAGGACTGTTGCTCAGGTATGAGTCCTTCTAGGAAGCACAGGGTTCATGTATGAGGCTGAGGCTCAGCCACTTCCAAGACTCTATCTGTCCTGTACACTTTTCTGCTTTTGAGGATACAAACAATATGGAAAGAGATCTTTGGGGCACAGGCTGTTTCACCCTCATTACACAAGGCCCAGCACAACACAGTCCTAGATATAGCTGAAGCTTTTAGAAGCCAGTCTCACTCAAATAATCCAAGGGCATCTAGGCTACAACTCAGGCCATTTCTCATGCAAAGCAGAGTGCAGGCTTGCAGCACCAAGTGTGGTTGCTCTCACTGCATGCAGTGTTTCCTGATGTAGCTTGAATAGATCAGAGATTTGGAAGTTACAGGAGCAATAGTTAATACTTCTGTAATACATGCGCCTTCCATGTCCATTCCATACTGCCATTGCTCAGCAAGGTTATCTCAGAAGCTGGGATAGACTGAAAAATGGATGGGCATCATGCGGATGGGCAGAGGAAGGGCAGCCTCTGTTTCTTTATCAGGTGGCACATTTAATCTCTGATCTAGTCAGAGAGCTTTACCCTGCTTAGTGTCTGTCTTTTGGAGCAGACATTCATGTAAAGGTGAATGGGGAATGGGCTTGGGTGTGAAGGGGACTGTTTGCCATGGTTGAAGAAGCCCTTGTGGAAGCTGTCTGTAAAGTATGTGGAAGTACTGTTTCAAAGTTGAGCCACGCCATGGCCAGTGAAAGGACTGAACAGTGAAGGTCTTGCTGGAACATAACTGGGGCTTCAGCATTGCAAGAGAGGAAGAGGGAGGAGAGGGAATGGTGTAGTGGAGCTCTGTCTGTGCTCTTCTCTGACAGTGCACAGCCAGGGCTTGTGCCATTGTGAGTATACGCAGCATTTGCTTCTTACAGCAAAAGCAGAAACATACAAAGCTCTACTGAAGGCTAGGGCTGATGGACACTGAAAAAGCCCCAGCTAGAAAAACTAAGCTAGATTTGCTGTTTGGTCAAATGATGCTCAGCACTGTGAATTTGATGAACAACACTAGTCTGCATGAAGACAGGTGACTTTTTAAATGGGGTTTTAATAAAGTCAGTATTGCTAAAGCTATCTATAAAGGTAACCTGTATAGGGTTTTAAACAAGTAAGCTTAATGATGCCATTAATGCTTTTGACATGAATGGAGACCATCACCAGAATACTGTGTCCGGCTCTGTTGTGGTGTTTGCATGTTATAATTGCATTGGCAAATTAATATGGGATCAGAAAAGAGCTACAAGAGTGATTCAAGCTCTGGGAATCACATCTTATTGCAAAAGACTAAAGAAATCCCATCTATTAATTTATCCAAGAGGAGGCTATGACTTGGTTTGATCATAGTCTTTAAGTGCCCTAAGTGTCTCTATGGGGAGATTTCTGATAGTAGAGATCTCTTTAATGTGGCAGACAAAGGCATAATGAGATCCTATGTTGGAAATGAAGCCATATGAATTCTGAGCAGAAATAGGGGCTTTTTTTTAAAAAACAAAAAAAAAAAAAAACCAAAAAACAAAAAAAAAAAAACCNTACATATTCTGTTACTCATTTAAATAAGAAGATGGGCAGTGAAATTGCTGAATGAAAGTAGAGTCAAATGAATTGTAGTCATGAATATCCTGCTCTCATTTTATGAGAGAAATACTTAAAAAAGAAAGAATCAACAAAAAAAAAACCAAAAAACAAAAAACAAAAAACCCACACAACAAAAACCCCAAACCCAAACCACCCAAACAGTGAGGGAACACAACCACTGGAACAACTGAGGCAAGCAGTGGGTTTGCTGTTACTTAAGTCTTCAGAGCAAGCCTGGATGCCAGGTTAAAAGCTCAGCCAGAATTTATGAGTCTGATACAAGAACGTCTGGCTGAAACTCACTGGCCCATGATATGTAGCAGGTCAGACCAGCTGATCATAAAGGTCCATTCTTGGTTTAAAAACCCCTGTGAATTAGGTATTTCCAGTCCCCTGAGCCCCGATATTACTGGAGGTCTCGAAGGAATGCATTACAAGCTGTCATTGTTTAATTGTAAGCAAGCAGGAGGATTACTTTTTTTTTTTGTTATTAATAAAACTTCCAAGCGCTCGTAAAGCACCAGAGTTTAGCAGCTCTCAACAAACATGACAACATCTTAAAACCAGTTCAGCGAATTCTCCTTCCCCTGTTTGCTCAGCTTTGGTCTCGCAGTGGCACAGTTTCACCAGCGCTGCACCCACCCAAGCTTCTGTAGGCAAAATTGTGAATTCCAGCCAAATTAAAAAAAAACAACCCACATACTTAGGGCAGCCCCCTCACTTTGTGCCCTCCTTCACATGTATTCCTTCGTCTCACAAGTACATCGCAGGCTTTCTCTCTGCACTGTGCATGAGCAGAGCAGGGAAGAAGTCCTTGTTTTCTACTACAGCCCCCTCGGATTCCCCTCGGGAATCCATTGTCTGTCACGGAGCTCCTGGCTTGGCCGAATGAATGGCAAGGAAGGCGGAAAAAGGTATTAAGGAGGCACCTGGTATTCCTGAAATTATGCAAGCTGTTAACCTCCTTGAGGTTTCATAAAATGGCCTCCAGCAAATGGTCAGGATGTTTTTCTTACACGGGAGGAGTAGTTTGCAAGACAGCACAAACTTTCTTAATATCTCTTCGAAGGAAAAGAAAGATAACAAAAATTCCCAGCCGTGGCTCTCGGGAGCCTTGAAAATCATATCCACGGTTGCGTGGACATACTAAACCGGCGCTCCATGCGGTGCCTCGTTAGTCTCAGTTATCAAAACTGAAACAAGAGGTGGGAAGGAGCGCAGCCGAAGATGGAGTGTAAAGTTGCCCGGGGACTGCGCTCCCGTCGGCGGGAGTCCTCCCCCCATCCCATCCCGCCTCCGTTTCTCGAGCCCGCAGAGTGTGATGGGCAGACGGGGGTTGAATCAGAAGGACGAGGCCTCGGGGCTCGACGCGCTGCTCGCCGCGGCGCCGCTGCCTCCCGGGGAGCAGGCGGGGGGCCGGCGGGGAGCCAGGCAGCGGGGGAGAAGGTGAACCGGGAGCCGAGCGGGGCACAAACCCATTAGTTGCACATAACTTGGGAAGACGCTTGGCTTTGCCATGACAACCGGCTGCCCGGGCGGCTCCCACGTCCCACCGCCTCCCCCCCCGGAGCCCCTTTCCGCCCCCTTTCTCGGCGTTTGGGGAATGCGGGGCTAGAGGGACAAGCCCGGTGCGGGTAACAAAAGGGGATGAAAGGAGCTCCGTCGTTCGCTTTACACGTCCGAGAAGCATTTTCATGCTCCGTAATGAGAAGGAATCATTCCGAGGAAGTTCAGATCAAAGGGGAGAGCATCCCAGGCATTTGCATAATTGCTGGATTTCGGAGCACGGGCAGCCGATCGGCTGCTGCCCAACCTGGGCACCGCACCGGGAGCTGCTCCTTGCACCACCCGGGGGCCTCGGCCCGGAGAGAGGGAGAGGCTGCAGACCGTGCCCACGCGGGGAGACAGCGAGACCCGCCCCGGGAGCGGGGATACAGAGGCCGCGGGGCCCCCAGCGGGGTGCTGACGCACGGCTCCGATGCCCGACGGCAGGGAGCTCCTAAGGGCGAGAACCCCCCCGTGTGCCCAAGCGGTGTCCAGGTCGTCAGGGGCCGCCCTCCTGGCCCCTGTTGTGAATGAAGGTGGTGCCGGTGGGGACTGGCTCCCTGCTCCCAACCGGCGACATCTGCGCCGCGGAGCCAGCACGTCGCCTCCTCGGGCGGCTGGCGGGTGGCTCCCGGCCCGGCGGATCGCACCGCCACCAGCGAGCGGGGATAAAGGGATTAACCGGCACGCTCGCTCCGCCGGCGAGGAAGGGGGAAGGGAAAAGGGGGGGGACGACACACACGCACTTGGCCGGCTCAATCCTCCCGCTCCCCTCCCCCGTCGCCTCTCCCTGTGCCCGAACCCTCGGCCAGCCCCGCGGCGCTGCCCCCGGCCAGCCCCGGCAGCGGGAGGCACCGGGCGCGCCCGCGATGCCTTATTGTTCCTGTAACCAGCCGGGGCTGCCGCAGGCGACCGTGGTGCTCGGGGCGAAGGGGTCTCCTCTGCTGCTACAGGGGAGGGGATGCCCCGAGACACCTTTTTCAGGCATTTGAAAGCGGTAAACCTGGCGTCTCGCCGCGGGTGCTCCATCCTCCCCTCCTGTGGAACCCCCTGCGCGCCCTCCGTAGTTCCGGAGATGAGGGGCTCCCTCCCGCCCCTAAATAGACACAGCCAGCAGCCGCCCTCCACCTGCGGCCCCGGGGCGAAACCCCGGCCTGCCGCTGGGCCGAGGCACCTCTTTCTGTGACAGGGATGCGGCCACCCCTGACCCCTGCACCCGCTGTAGCGCAGCCACCTATTGCCCCGTCCCCGAGCCGGGAAGCCACCAGCCTCTACCCCTTCTCCAAATCACGGCCCAGCGCGTCCTTGCTCAAGCCGCAAACCGGGATGCAGCCGACCCCAGGCCTGGGTGCAGCCTCCCCGGGGTAGCCGCGGCTTCTCCCCTGCAGGCCGGGCTCCGAGAGGGCGGGCCAGGAGCCAGGGAGGTGAGGTTGGGCTCGGAGGTGGCTGGCGGATGGCGCGTTAGTGTGGAAAGTGAAGGGGGAAGGCGAACGGGAGCACGGATGGCACCGTACAAGCTCGCCACGTGACCAGAATGTGTTTATCTCGTCCGGCGAAGCCTGCGGAGGCCAGCCGTGCTTCCGCGGCACCCGCGCAACTCCCGCGGACGTGGCTGGGCCCTGCGAGAGAGCGGAGACCGCATCTATTTGCTTTCGCTGTCGCTTCGGCTCTTATCATTTGCCTTGTCATTCATCATCAGCCTCTCCCGGTCTCCTCCCCATTTGCCCCCCCGCTGCCTCCCCCAGGGTCAGTCGGGAAAAGGCTGGGAATCCATCTGAGGAGACGTGGGAATAAGGGTGGGATGGAGATGTGGCTGGGGCGGCGGGGGTGTTGGTGGTGAATAAAAGCAACTGCATGCAGAACAAAGGTGCTGGAGGGTGGCTTTTGGTGGTGGAGCAGAACCTCGTAAATGGGAGATTTCCGTTCACAAGACTCCGCTTGCACAGTTTCTGTCCTGCCCTTGAACTGACAAGTGAATATCTGCATCGCAACCAGCAAGTAAATCACCCGGAGTCTGGCTGGGGGAGGGAGTGCACAACGCTTCCCTCGGTTGCTAAGCGCAGAAAAGTGGGAGATTTCAGCTTCGCAGCGCAGCCCCGCTTCCCCGCTCCAATATTTACTTTGGGAGCCCAGCGAAACGCGCTCCGTGTTTATCCGGGAGAGTGCCGGAGCAAGCTGGCCTTTGCGTGATTAGGAGCGAGCGGAGGAGCTGCCGTGGCGCGGAATATCAAAGCCAGACCGCCTTGGCAGGGCTCCCAGGCTGGGCTTTACTGGCACCCGTGGGATTCCGCGGGGTAGGGCGAGCGCGGCCCGGGCGGCGGCTCCCGCTCCCGGCTCCCCTGGGTACGGCACATGAGGAGGGGAGCCCGCAGCACTTCGCGGCAGCGACGTTTCTGCCGTGGGCTCCGCGTTAACGAGGCGCAGCGGCTGGGCTTGCCCACGGGCTCGGCGCTTCGCACCATCATCTGCGGGCAGCCGGACGGTAATCTCATTAGTGCCGTCGCGTTCGGGGAGAAAAGCGCCCGTCGTCCCGCCCGGCCTCTGGAGAGCAGACAAAGGTCTGCGAAGCAAGGCCCCGCGGCCGTGCCCTGTTAATGTTCAACCGGGAGCGAGGCAACCGTGCTTCTCCTCCTGGCTTCTCGTCGGGGAGCGCCGACCCCCGTCCGCCGGAGCGGGCCAAGGCTGCCTGGAGGCCATTCCAAGCGCAACACACCTCTCCGGTTTACCCCGCTGGAGTCTCCTCTCCTTGGAAGTTATGCTAAAATAACATTTGTATGCACGTTAATGATTTATTTACGTGGCTAATAACGCTCACATTCTCGATGGTGTTTGTCTAGGCGAAAGACCAGCTGCGAAATGCCCTGCAGCTGTAGCCAGTGCTAGAACAGAATGCCTTGGAACCAGAAATCAATGCTCCTGAAATGAACAAGTGGACAACTTATTCGGTTTAGTCACTCCATACGCTGCCCCCTATTAACGAATAGGTTAAGTGAAAGTCACGAGAAGGGACACACGTCTAGGAAAGTCCCACATACCCACTCCTTCGTGGCTAGGCCGAGTAATTCTACATCCATCCCTGGCCAGAGCAGGGCAAGGGGCTGCGACACGGCACTCGCAGACTGTCCGGGGTCAGATGGCGATAAGGACGGCAAGTGACCGGGAGAATGGCTCCGGGAGTCATTGATAAAGGTGTCTGTTTTCCCTGCTCGCTCCCAAAAGCAAAACCAACAGGTTCAGCAAGATCACGTAATCGTGGCGTCTCTGCCTAGAAACAGTCGCGCTAATTTTGCATTTTTACTACCCACGGAAAGGAAAAATACCTGTCCTCCCGCAATGCAAATCCTTACGCAAATAGATTCTGCGGCCATCCTGACCTCCCATCCAAGAGTCGTTGGACCGGCATTCAGCCACCCGGCGGGGCAGCACCACAACAATCCCAAAAGCACAAACGGGATCGGGCAAATTCCCCAGCAGCCCCTCGCAAACTCGCTGCTGGCTGGCAGAAATCCGACCGGGAGCCTGCGGTTAGGCTCCGAGGCCTTCGTGCCTCCCTGGCGAGCATCGCCCCATCGCTGAGTGCAATTAACATAACAGACACTAAAATAGGAGAGCGCGGCGCTGAATGTAATTTTCAGGCTTACAAAAAAAAAAAAA
>NDXB01005271.1:0-12832 GCA_002631895.1 Agapornis roseicollis
TCAAAACACAGCTACTAAAGAGAAGAAAAACTGACTGCAACTGCTGAACCCAGGACAGCATGGACTCACCTTTCCAAGCATATTGCAGGAATAAGCAGCTTTGTGAATACCCTCTGACAAATATTCCCAAATCCCCTGCCACAAATCATCTTCACAAGTAAAAGAAAGATAAAACACACACACACACAAGAAAGGTTGGAACAATTCATTCAGTTTCCTTTCTCCTCATATTTGCTGTTATGCATGGGAAAATGAGAAGCTATACACAGAAAGAAGAATTAGAGGACTGCAGCCGCTCTGGGAAGGGGATGAATTTGGTTGAGTTGGCACTAGTCGATCAATAATGTCTTCTAAATAGCTCAGGCTTCTCATGTTTCTCCAGGGCCAATAAAGCAGCAGAAGTTGCAGGGGGAGAGTTCAGAGAGCTTTGGGTGGACAGCTGGTCCCCATGAGGATATGGGTGTTTATTGGGCCACATCCAGTACTCCCCATAACTGACCTGCTGCCTCCTACATCTGGAGAGAGCAGAGGTGGTGCAAGATGGTATAAATACACAGGGAATAGATCAAACCACAGATATTTCATATTCTAAAGTGATTATTCCCTAAACAACCATTAACATCCATTCCTGCATGAGCAATGTCTTTGGTGTCTTGGCAGTAAAACTACACCCACCATTAAGACATCTGCAATTTCCCCCTCTATGTTTCAGCTTCTACATGACTCAGGAGCTGAGCAAAGTGGTTTTCCACCATGAGAATCAAGAGTGGGAGCTGAATGCACCAGGAGCAAGGCAAGATAAACTTGGACCTGGAGCATATGGAAAACGAAGGAGGAGAGCAGGTTTCGGTGCAGGTAGGGAGGAACTTAGAGTGGAGGCTGAGCTGCTCTTTCATCCATACAGTAATTCATTGATTGTAGGAATTCTGAAAACCGCCAGTGGCCAGCCCCAAAGGGCATCCAAAGAACTGCCACCGTTACCAGGCGGAGAGTATCGCATGGCTCTGGCAGGGGAGAAACCCTCTCACACAGAGACATTAACATGCTGAATACGCCACAGCTGAATTTCCTCATTCAGCCCAGAATGAAGAAGCGGTTTCATGGAATTTAATGACTGATAAATATTCATTTAATAATTCTTGCCTAAAACCGCAGCAAATTATTTTAAATTATGCCATTTGGGAGACAGCAGACTCAATTCAACAGGATCACTGGGCTCAGCCTGTCCAAGTCACTCTCTGGATTATTAGGCTCTTCATTCCCTTGCCAGGTGTCTACCTTGCCTTTTTTTTCTCTACATATTTCTGTCTTTTTATCTCTTTTTTTCCCCTCCATGTTTGTTTTAAAATGCATGCATCTCTAACAAGATACATAGAGGAACTGCTACCAGAGAGAGGCAACGGCCCTGCTGCTCTCACAAACCTTTGGAGACAGCAGGCTGCTACAAACCAAGAAGGACAAAGCATGCTTGATCTGCTGCCAGCAGACTCCAAAGGGAGTAATAAGGACAGCATGCAGGGTAGAAAACAGATCTGAGCTAGTAAGCAGCACAGCTTGGGTCTGCTCATGGGTTGTGGGAAGACTGGGATTTTAATGGCATGTTTTTAAGAAATGAAAAACTAGAACAAAAATTAAAGCCTGATGGGTCCTGAGCATTCACCATTCAGCACCACCGACCCACAAGAAAGTCAATGGAAGAACAATCAAAGCACCAAAATCCACATTCTATTACCTTTAAACCCGTCTTTGAGGAGATGTATCAGTGTGTTGTGTAAGGGAGGAAGGTCAGGCTCTTTCACAACAAACCCACAGAGCAGTGACTTCCAGCACAATCTACTCCTTCTAGAGCACACACCAACGCAGGAGTGCTCAACCCTGGAGGGTAGGGATCCACAACACTCCAAACAGAGCCCAGGCACAGCAACATCAGGTTTTGTAGTCATTGATGCCCAAACCAAACACCTCACTCTTCCAATCAAGCAAAACCCAGGTATGGAGCAGTCTGCTCCACTCCCACATGGAATAAAGCTGTCAAGATACAAAAGCAACGATGTGGCAGCACCTCAAATCCTAGAGAAATTTACTTCCCCTCTTGTTCTCCCCATCACCCCTACCAGTGAGGATGGCATCACCTTTACATTGCTGTACTATGTCCTTGCAGCATGCTTCACCTTATCCAGAGCAAATCTCCCTTCCCATTCCCAGCGCCTGGCACTCAGCTGACTGGCTCCTTCACCTGAAACTATTTTGACATACCTGCATCTAAGCAACTACAATCCTTCCCTTTTCAATTTCAATTTTTATTGATTTTCGAGGCACTCATTTCTGAGATATATGGGATCATTGAATTATACCGTTTAGCAATTTATTTGTGTCTCTCTTTATGTGCTGGATTGATTCTTTCTTCTACATAGTCTCAGAAAAAGAGGCTGCCACTGTTGTTATTTGGCTATCACAACAGCTCACATAGCCCTGAACTATTAGGCAGTGCTGCTCCAACAAATTTTGTGCTGAGGTAATTTGGAGACTAAATCAAGTTTTATCACTGAATGAGGTTAGTGGATATTAATGTGAAGGCAGGAGTTTGCACTGAATCATTAATGTGGATAAATGGAGAGAGCCTGCTTAATACTTCATTCAGCAAGTGCTAATAATGCCTGGAAATCGTGGGGAAATATTGCAAGTTGTATTTAAATACAGCAGAGAAGAATGCCTTATTTGACTCCTTCTGGGACATTAGCTGTGACTATGCAGTGGGACCCTCCATTGTTCTGGCCCATCTCTCCATGCTGCCCTGCTAAGTGTCCAAGTCCTCACTTTCAGCAATGCTTATCAGTTTCTGTAGCTGACCAAAAGATACAAAAATGCAGCTGGGATAATATATATTAGAAGCAAACTTCTGCAAACAAACATTTCCAGGAATTTGAAACTTAAAATAATTTTATAAGCAATGAAAATTAACTTAGAAATGAAACTACAATTAGAGCCCAGTGGGACTGCCAGAACCTGCTCATCAATGAAATGCAAAACATTTTCTGTACAGGCTCATCATACTTTAATTGTTCAGAAGTGGTCAGAGCTGCTTTCACCTTTGTATGCTGAGCCAGAAGCAACTCTCTGGGATATATGGCCTGAACTAACATCCAGCAATTCCAGAAGTCTCTCTGCATGGGAATGAATGCATAGGAAGAGCACACCTAGAGAGAGACAGACAAAGCCAGCGCTTACTTCTGCAGCTATTTTATCTGGCCAGACCAATGCAATGCACAGGGCATTCACACGTTCTCCTTACAGGAAGTAATTCAGTAACAGGTGAATCCTTTGGCTGCACTGGGGTGGGCACTGCAGCTCTGATGCTGTCAGAGTTTACAAAAGAAGCCCTGCAGCAACAAGCACTTTCACTGCCAAGCAACTGTCAGCCCGGTTATTCCAAGGTAATTCACACTAAGCAAGCAAAGCGAAGACACGTTACTGGGAGCAGACACACAGGTCCAAGGTCACCTACTACACTATGGAAGAGGCAATCTCTGTACACAGAGGAGAGCTGCAAGAAGACAATAGAATTAGAGAGGAAAACTGAAGTGTGCTTACTGCTAGCAAAAGTAGTATGGTATTCTCTGTTCCCCAAGCAAACGAAACTGCTCAAAGTTTACTTTAACCACCTGTAATGGTAAGAATGAAGCTCAGGGGTACTCAGCAGCTGAAGAGACAGAGACCACAGCCAGTTATAAACAAGCCTCTGCTAGGCGACTGTCCCACATAGAAAAAGCAAGCCCTGGAAAAGCAAACTAGGCAAAAAGGTGCGAAGAAAAAGGGAGCCCTGCATTGGGAAAGTGAACAAAGGACTATCAATTCAAAAGGGTGCTGTTTGAATAGGGATAACCCATGCTGTTAGAGGAGCTCAGGTCCCCTTTCAAGCAGCTAAATGAAAAGGCTAGCTCCCTGAAAAGAGCTCCCTGACCCTGCAGGAGCTGAGCATAATAAGACTGTGTCACAATAGAACATTGTCCACAGGTGAGCTGGGTGAGATCCCCAAACAGCTGATAAATAAGAAGCTAATAAAGTGTCCCTCAGTATTAGGGGCCATTGGCTTCTGTATTGCCATACTGGCCACAGAGAGGGTGATTAGGGCAGAGCCCTTTGGGGGAGTCCTGAGTCTGCTTTCTTCATGTCCCCAGCGTTCCTTTTTATGGGTTTCCAGTAGAGTGCAATGTCACTAGCTCCCACAGTATGTTTTAGGGTTTATGCAATTCTGTTACTACAGCCTCCTATACCTTGGCAGGACATGGAAAGCCTCATATACCTCCTGATCTCACTTGAGTACACGTGCTCAGTTCCTACAGGCAAGGCAGGTAGGTGCTGCACTCAGTTTCCAAAGCAGTTTTCAAACCAATCTTCTGAGTGCTACAGGAATGCTCTGCAATATTTTGTATTCATTAGTGTAAGCAATCATCACTAAAGCAGCTAGTGTGAAGCTGATACAGCTGTGGTTTGGGGGCTGCTCTTGAGGACAGGGAGATTGCCTGTCACAACTGTAACTGGCATTTAGGAGAGTTTTCTGAGCTGCAAATCTACCAAAAGAATGATACAGTGAGCAGACCTTCAGAGATGCACAGGCTAGTAACTGATGCTGTCATTCGATTTCTCATCTAGGAATTCAACTGTATCTTAGTAACCCCCATATTTTGTATGTTATTCCTTTGCAGGCTTCTCTGACTGCAGTTCAAGCAGGTTTGATTCTGCATTAGAGTTCCACCTGGCCTGTGCAAATTGAACATGCTGTTGGGAGTCCTCAGCAAGAGTGCTTAGGAAAGGGCTAAAACTGTAGGGCACCATGGTGGCAACATCTGCTAAACAAGGAAGGATGGGAGCACAGAGCTGAGAGCAAGTCTAGCAGGAGCAGTGATTCCTTCTTGCCTTGCCCCTTGCTCCCAACTGGTGTATAAAGCAATGAGACTGTTCTGGGGAGACAATTAGGGAAGGAATATGCCTAGATCCATGCAGGCTACTTAACGTACACTATGGCTGACAAGTCGGAGATCTGCTAGCCATCAGTGTGACCAATAAGAGACACGATGAAGTCTGTGATTACCTGGAGGGAAGTAGTGATGCTAGCCATGCTGAGAATTGCAACAAGTATCCCACAGCTACAGACCCTTTGTAGCTACTGAGGGCCAGCAAGGAAGGCTGCTTCCCACTGCAAACCCTCCTATGATCAGAAAATTCAGTCAAATTGAGTTTCTCAGAAACCTTCTGTTTAGCCCAGCTGCAACTTACAGCTCAAGTCATGCATCTGAAAATCTACAACTTCATTGGCTTTTTCCAAGTAATAAACTTCCTATATCATCATCATATTTTCTGAATGCATTTATGGAGTGAATTTGGAAAAGCAAAATCAAAGTCTTGCTACTACCGTGCTGCCATTAGCCTCGTCTAAACTGACCCAAGTAATTCCCTCTCTAATTCTGCTGCAGCAGAGGGGAAAGGGGTTATTTCAGGAAGAAGTTACCAAGTTAAACCAAGTTAGGCTCTGCCGATGAGCTCAGTTGCTCTTTGCAGCTCTAAGTGCAATTGCAATTCATTCAGTATTTAATAAATCTTGCTATGTAAGAACATGCAATTTATTCTCTTTCTTATATATGTTTACTGAAAAATGCTAGCAAGCATGGAAAGTGAAGAGTTAAAATATTAACAGATAAACCAAAGAAAAACACAAGTAGTGGAACATCACACAGCAACTAGAGAATTATGATGAAGAACTGATTACAGTGTAGAAAGGGCACAAAAGAGCAATATAAAAGACTGAGTTACAAAAAGAATTTAATGTAAGGAGAAAATATATATAAATAGGGAAGGAGCAGAGAGCTCAAGAAAATGCTTTTGAAACTGAAATCTTTGGTTTAGTTCAGAACTATGACACTTTACAATATTTGGTTTTACAAAAAGTTCTCAGAGTCCTGCAAAAGCAGACGTTTATAGACCCAAGAGAGGATCAAGGATGAAAGATACTTCACGTTTGGGAGGGGTGGGGGATAGGTGTTCTGGTTTGCTCTCTAACAGAGCAATGACTGGAATTTGGCTTTAGAAGACATCTCCCATTGAATTAAAAATTCCACTGGTTGCAAATTTGCCACTTCTTCCTTTAAGGTGTTTCAATTATTGATTACACTCATAGCTGTTAAAATGAATCTTATTTCCAGTGCAAACTCTGCTGACTTTTTCTATTCTCTGCTGTGAAATCAGACAGTCTAGCAACAAGGTGAGCTTTTTTAAGGTCACAAACTGCTCTCTAAACCTCTTTTAAAGGGTAAGCATTGAAACAATGGTCACAGTTTACAGTAATTCAATAAGGTTCTATACATTATGAAATTATGTATCTGTATTTTATATCACATACTGTTTGGAAGGCATGGAAAGGCACTGTTCATTTGCACAGCTTTCTGAAGCTTCTCGAACATCCCAACATTCTTATACATCCCCCATGTCCCTGGATTATCCAGGAGTTTGCTGCCTACCTGGAGTAGTGGGTGAGATATGGTGAAGGATAGTCCCTTCAAGGCCAATTCTCCCCACCAGTCCCTGCATTCAGAGATAATGATACATAATGAATGTTTTCCAGCTTGCATTAAAAAGACCTCACTGCAGCTTTGGCATCTGATGAAAGACCTTTTAGAAACCTGTTTTCTGGTTTCCTATTTCTCTTTTTAAGTTCTTTCCCTCTTAGTGACAAAAGAGAAGGATTTATGATTGGAAAGGCAAGGAGATGATTGTGGCATTGCTGATGGCAGATGTCCTGCACTCACACCAGGGAAGTTGTGACTCCTACAAAGAGATTAAGAGCTGAAAGCTGTCTGGAGACAGGGATTAACTTCATTCTAGGGTGTTCACTTCAAATCCAGGCTTCAAAGGCTAGGTTGGATGGGTCCCAAAAGCTAAAGACTTCCCTACAGAGGTGGGTAGTGGATTCATGGCAGTGGCACAATAGGCCACAGCAGCTCCATCTCCATGAAGGAGAGATAAACCTCCAGAATGAGGGACTAAAGAGACAAAATAATCACCCCAGCTCTAACTGCAAATGAACGTATTTCCAAGGCAATATTCTTATACCTGAAAATTCTGCTTCTCTCCTTCACTGAAAATTACTTCAAGCAGGAATGCTACAGGGGAGAGAAAAAATCCATCTCCAAGAAAATAATTATTTTGGAGTATTAAAATCTGGGAAGGAAACTTATTTTGGAAACGTTCTTCCAAAGCAAACATTCCCCCTCCAACATCCTTCCCTGAGAGCACTCAGAGTGACTGCAGAAATGCTGCAAGCAGTGGGGCTGAGGAGTGGCAGAACAAGCAGTCATAGAGGATGTATTGAACAATATAGCCCTAAATGGAAACCTCACATTGGCTTACTGTATCCCATTGAAGATGTGCTTTTCAAACCAACGCATCAGTGCATAAATGGATGGATGTCCTAAGCTTACCTGCCTTTAAAGATGCTACTCTTATCCTGCAGCCATACAACCCACAGAAGCAGTGTTCATAAAACATTCTATTATGTTCCAGGACATTACAACTACAAAAGAATTCCTAACCCAATCCTTTTTATGCCTCCTGTGGTCAATTATACCATTGTCTTTAGCAGAGGCAGTTCCAGCTCTCTGGGGACAGAGAAGAGCTGCAGTGGGACCTGTTCTGCTTCTTGGGAACAGCAAGAAGGGCAGATCTGCAAGAAAGCTGAAGACATCTGGATCTGTGAGCCTGATGAAGTCAGTTTTGGTGGAAAACTGCCATATGAATAGCTCCACTCTACACCTTCCCATGGAAAATCCAGTTCCTGCTCCATTATTCCCAAATCTTTGTGTCACCATCACTAGAAATGATCCTCAAATGGACAGCTTTGCTGCAGAGCAGATGGAGTAAGGAGGCTGCAAGGGGGGAGATCTGCACTCACCAAGCAGAGAGGAGGCAAGGACAGGCACAGAAAGGGGCTGAGCATAAACATGCATGGCCACAACACTTGGCTTGTATTTTACCTCCATGGCAGGTCCCCACCTTAGGCAACTGCTTGCTTAACTTTTGCCTGAAGCCCTGGTGCAAGAAGTTTGCTTTGAGAACTGCAGCCCTAAGAAAATCCTATGGGGTGGCTGTTTCCCTTGAGGAATCGGTTGGAGACCATTTCTAGGAGCTGGAGACTGCCTGAAATCAATCAAGTTAAATGGCGGTATGAGAATAGGAATGAATAAACCTCGAGGGAGATCATTTGTCATTTACCGTACTTGTTAAAAGTTGCAAAACAGCAGTTCAGCAGAGGTTACAGAAAGGACAATGCAAGAACACAAACTTCCAACCCATTTCTGAAACTGCTTTACAGCTCCAGGAAGAAGAAAAATTCATAATGAGGAAAATAATAAGGATTAAAAAAGAAACTTTTTCCCTTTTTTTAATGTCAAAGCAATAAGCTATTCAGATTTTCAATTGCCTGCAACCAGGAGATGAGAGATTCTGATCCAGTCAGCAAGAATCTTTGGACAACAAAATGTCCATGAACAAATACATGAAAACAATAATAAAGAAAACTGCACAGCCAGAGGTCAAACATACTTTATACTAGGAGCTGACTCTGATAATTTGCAGTAGATTAAATTCAGCAGCAGTAGGGCCTTAGCAAGAAATTTGGATGTTAGGAAGATTAAGCTGGGAATAGGCCTTATTCTTATTTTACCAAAGGCCAGATATAGACTCATGTGTGTTTATGAAGAAAATGCAAAAGTGACTGAATTTCAAAGAATGGACTGCGTAGAAAATAGTATGGGCATAGCAGGGTCTATGGAAAATGCTGTCAAAAGTTAGAGGGCAATAATTGAAATTTCCATCAGCAACTTTCAACTTCACTTCCAAATGTCAAAGCAAAAAACCATGGCTGAGAAACCAAGTACGGAATGGGTTTTGAGCACATGCTTTTCATATTCCAATGTGAAACTGAGAATTTTAGCAGAAAGCAAATACTTCTGATGAAAATTTTCATTGATAGCAAGCTTTTGAATTAAAAATGTTTTGAGGGATATTTTTAACTGATGATGCTTGAATGTCCAAGTCCATTTCCTTCTGCAGACTCACACAGAGAGGCCTGTGCTACCAAGACACCAGTTATACTCACAACAGAGGATTTCTTTTAGCAATTGCAGACTTCACATGGAAGAGTCCATCTTGACATTCACTTTGAAATCAGGTAATCCTTAACTTTTTGTGGGTCAAGAAGCCCCTTCCGTGCAGAGCCCCGCAGTCATTCCCATTCCATCACATGGATGATTCGGGGATTCTCTGCAGAGGAATTGCAGGCTGAAATTCTACAGTAACCGGAGGGAAGGGAATTTGCAGGGCAGTGGGGCAAAACTGCTTGTCATTATTATTAGCAGGTGGCTACTACTGTAGTTGTGTGCTATCAGTTAAATTATGGCCTGCTGAGATCTTTAGCTATTCCCATCCATAGTCTATTCTTGAGAAGCAGTTGCTGTTGAAAAGATGATATAGTTTTGATACCTGCTTAATTTGTGCACCTATATGCTGTGCCTGACAGAATGATTTCTCTGGCTTTATAAATGGATCCATGTTCCTCTCAATTGGCATTCACTCTTCTTGCTGCAAGAGCATCCGTCTGCCCAAAATCTTTAGAGAAACAGTTCATAGGGAGCAGTTAATTGTGATCCCTCTCAAAACAAAATTAGTCCCTATTTTTCCTCTGACAAATGAAGACATTGTTCCAGCAATATTTTCCTTCTCTAGTGACAGTGCTAAATATTTATATCCTGTGCCTCCTAGAAACGCTGCTCTCCTCATGAATAAACACCAGAAGCTTCCAAGAAGAACAGAGGTTGCAGCTGACCTGCTCACACTCCTTCCCCATTTTAAATACCAAGTTCCCCATGACAACCATTTAAAATCAACACTGACCTCAATACCTGACCCGAGTTTTCTTGTGTTTGCCAGAAAACATACTTAAATGGACCCATCTTGGCAGTATGAACAAACAAGCTCAAGCCTTGCATTGTAAAATGTTCTAACACAAGTCACATATTAAAAATGCAGAAATAAAATGCATTGCTGTTTTAAGTCTTGGTAAGCACTTTCTATTTCTGCCAGCCCCCATTTTATTGTGTGAGCAAGCATTGGTGTGGCATTGCTCTTTAATTTCCTGGTCTTTTCAGGTTGACCTCTTCAACATAGAGGCTTTAATTTGAAGGGAAAGGCTCCCCTGTTAACCACCACACTCTGAGACAGTGAACAGCCCATTACTGTCAATGGAAAGGCCTCATATTTGGAACAGGTATGTTCAAAACCACTGCACTTTAAGCTTTCCATGTATCTTCACCAAAGCACTTGCTGGGCTGGGAGCTGCTCAGCTTCCAGTGCTACTAAGCAGCCCATCCAGCAGTGAGCCTTCCTCCCCAGAGCAAAGATTTTGCTCCCTTCTACACTTTTATTTCAAGTTTAAAAGAAGAAACAAAGAAAGAAAATAAGATTATGAAGGCTGCTGATGTTATTTTTACCTTTTACCATTTTTATTCTTCTACAGTTTAGGATTACCTCATGCATGAGGCAATCAACTCTGATTCTGTCCAAGCCCTGTATCTCCCCATGAGTCCACCTACAATCATTTACAAAGATGTCAAAATAACCATACAACTACATTTAAAAGGTTCATTTATTGTAAAGAGTATCAAATAGGAGCCAATTTACAGCAGGAGAAGAGCTTTGTATTCTAATTGCTGCAAAGCAGGACTCAAGTAACAATCAGACTAAATAGATTTTCTCTTCTAGGAGGTGAGTATCTGAGCTGACGTGGAGATTTTTTGTTCTATTAAGGGACTAGTTAAGACAACTGGCTAAAACTACAGCTTTGCTCCCAAGAGGGGTAGTCCTACCCTCTCGACCCACATGGCTATTCAGTGTTTTTCTACATTTCAAGATGATTTTCCTCTTTGCTTGAGCAGCTGCAGTTGTCATGTTTGCACCATCTCTTTTCCCTTTCCCTCTCAAACTGTGCATCAACCACAAAACTGCATGAAGATTCTGTGTGTGCGTTAATACACAGCACTGCCCTCTTCTGCTCCATGGGGCTTTTCAGTCCTCAAAACCCAGCTCCCTCTAGAAGAACTGAGCAGCCTGCAGCAATCATTCCTTCAGCTTTAGCCCTCTTATTGTCACATGTAACTCCCATTTGAAATTAGCCCATCAAGATTTAACTTCCATCATTACATCTGGCATGGAAAATGCACACTCCCTCCCTTGTTTTCCTGCTCCCACTGAACGCCACTGGAAATGATTCCTACAATGCTGGGTAACAAGCACAAACCCCAGTAAGGTAAACAAAGCACTACACAGCTTCTCCTAGAAAATAATGAAAAAGATTCCCATCTTTTCTGCACAAGCAATTACAGTTCCTCTGCATGACTCCTGGGTAGCACGTTTCTGCTGCTAAAGAGATTTCTATAGTATTTATTTTATAGGTGAACTAGCCCATGTGTGAGCCAACCCCTCCTAAATTTTCCCCTGCAAACTACATTTGCATAAGTTAAGTAACCCTCCAAATGACATGAAGTCTGAAGTCCATAGAAGTCCAGCCTCACCACAGCAGCAACTTGATACTGTTATTTAAAAACACTGAAAGTGTTCAGCTATTGATTTCCATTTCTCAGTACTTCCAGTGCCATTTTCCAGATGGAGAGGGAAACGAACACTCCATGTTTAAACAATTGCTTTGTTTTGATCCCAGGAACACTTACTGAAGAAAAAAATCCCAAACCCAAACCTCTTTTCTCTGGACAGAAAATTCTATCAGAAATTGTCTACTTTGCCAAGATCCCATCTGCACAGCATTATTCGATTCTGCGTAAAGATGAATCCAGAAGCACGGTTCCTATTAGTGCTTACATCTCAGATACATGTGTTTATTTATTTCTTTTCTTAAAGATTAAGCTTTTAAATCCTCACAGTTCCTGACTATTCCCAACAGCCTCATAGAGCTTCTGTTTTAGTTAAAGCTCTATTGCTACCTGTCAGTGCAGCATCAAGAAAATGCCGGAATGTGTCTTTAGTCCAGAGTGTGGATAGGACAGATGAGCTTTTTTAGTAGCTGTACTGTATTAATGCCTTGTTAGTGCTTCTTATATGTCTCTTGCTAATAGGAATAACCTCTGGAACAACAGCAATTTATCCATACATCTAGCTCACACTGCTTGTCACAGTTAGTAATAGCTGATAACCCTTTTGGGCTTCTTCATTTCTGTAGAAGCACTCTCATCCCAGAATACATTATTTTAAGCTGTCAGAGTAAGAACAGGACAATTACTTAGACCAATGTATACTGAAAGTGTTGATAACTAAAGTTAAATCCAGCATTGTCACTCTAACGTGTTCGTGTTAAAGCACAATGAGGCAGCTTGCCTTCCCAAATGAAAACATTTGTCAACCCACTAATTCAGAATCAACCTATTGCAGATCTCCTGCTTGTCAACAGGCCAGGGAAAGCAGCAATGGATACAGGGAACTGATTATTGGAGCAAAGACAGAAAATTATCAAGCGGGAAGAACCAAGCTGGCTTGTGAGAAGGGAGAACTTGCCACACTCCCAAGAACAGCAACCCATCCATTGCACTCAGAGTTTGTAAGACCTGGACAAAACCCAGACCTGCTCCCACACTACTGGACATCCAGGAGTGATATCTGGTCACTGGGTATTTCTGAGTCCACAAAACCTGCTATAGCTGCCTCTGCGACCTTCTATGACCTGTTTCCTACCAGTGCATGCCACTGTGTTAATGGCAACATCTCTTTGCTC